>LUCH01017204.1:0-111227 GCA_013368495.1 Paragonimus heterotremus
CGTTATCAAGACTTTCGATCAACGTTCGCTAACGTTGGACTTAGGTCCCCGACGAAATTTTCGTTGGACGTTCGTTGTCGCTGCTGCGCCGTTTGCTATAATCGGTATCGATTTTCTCCGACATTTCGACCTTTTAGTCGATACGTGACGCCGGAAACTAATAGATGCCGTCACACACCTCAACGTTAACGGTAGCCGCATGACCATCGCAGCTATCAGTCCTGTTTAAGCGACACCGCCTGTTTCATCCTCTTTTGCGAAACTTTTTCAACAGTTCCCACAATTAGTTCGGGCGTCGAACACCGTGCCAGCTGTGACTTCGAATGCCGCACACCGCATAAGAACCAACGGCCCGCCCGTATCGGCTAGGCCTCGCAGATTGGCCCCTGAGAGACTTAAATTTTCTAGGGCAGAGTTCGAACACATGCTTGAACTCGGGATCATTCGCCCTTCCAATAGTTTTTGGGCCACACCACTGCACTTGGTTCTCAAGAAATCGGGAGACTGGCGTCCTTGCAGTGACTACCGCGCTCTCAATAGAGTGACAGTCCCTGATAAGTATCCTGTTCCACACATGCAGGATCTTACGACATGCCTCGCGGGAAAAATATCTTCAGAAAAATTGATTTAGTCCGCGCTCATCACCAAATTCCAGTGGCGGCGGAAGACATACCTAAGACCGCTGCGATTACTCCATTTGGTCTTTCCGACTTCTTACGAATGACATTTGGACTAACCAGTGCCGCCCAGACTTTTCAACGCTTCATACACGAAGTCACCCGCGGTCTGGACTTCGTCTATTTTTATCTCGACGAGATGTGGGTTGCTAGCTCTTCTGAGGAGGAGCACCTTTCGCATTTACGTAGTTTGTTCGGACGACTGACTAACTGCGGTATTGCGGTCAACCCGACGGAATGCGAACTAGGCAAGTCGACCATAGAGTTTCTAGGTCACCGAATTTCAGCCGACGATTTACTCGGCGACCCAGTAGGTGGTGCGTAGTCGTCGCGTGTGCGATAAGAGACTCGTGATTACCTTAATCCCTATCACGTTCGCTTAGACAAACAGCAGCTGATGACGGTCACAAGCTTTATATTTACCTACTCCCAATATCGAAAGACATTTTCCCGGTGAGGAATCGTTGTAGTCGTTAGGCACACTTTTATTGGAAAGAATGGATGACCTACAGTAAACTTCAATACAAAATGACGATTGAAGTCAAAGAGTGGACCCCCCGAGATAGTTCATGGAAGGCCTAATCGCAATGGCGAATTGTTCGGAGTGTCCCGTGCGTATTGGATGGTGGGAAGCGTTGGAACTGAAATTTACTTCAACAACGGAATGTTGTTGCCGGTTATCACTCACCGACCGCTGCGGTAAACACTAACAAGTGCGCGTAGCGGAGAGTTACGTCAAAAGTGTTCTGTCCATTTTGTTTTTACGTACACCGATAGCACGTTGCTTGCGGCGTCCGTGAAAGTGGATTCCCACTGCGATTCAACAATTCGTCCAAACGTTTTCGCCTTGCGGCAGTTTCCTCTTCTGCAAAGTGAAACATCATTCTTGGAACTTATCCGCTTTCTCATGAAACGATCCTATGTGTCGAAAAAACAGTTTTTCAGTGGGCGTTAGTCCCTGACGTTTGGTCGTTGTTCGACCAAAGCTTAGTCTACTCACAACGTTTCTCGTTAGGCTTGATCTAGAATAGTCGCGTCTTTAAGCAGCGAGCGTCAAAACATTCTCAGCCGGCTGAGCAGCTGATTCGGGTCCACAAGGGAAGACGGTCGTATTGGTGAGTTTTTCGTCAATAAGGTGCTCAGGTATAAGAAAACTACCATTAAGTAAATAGAAGAAGGTAACAACAAACCTGGATATTGAATCCACCGAATATGCAAGTTACGAGATCAACGGTTCACGTGAATTTTATCGAATGCAACACTTACATCACGGCCAAGCAATCGAACGCAAATGAGGCCAAGGTACTTATAACCAAAGGTCCAACAGTTGGGAGTAAGGAGAAGAAACTACGCGGGAACAAGTTTCTGCAAGTAAACGATGCCAAGATTTAATAATGTGTTAGGATCAACGTTAGTGAGACAAATGATTTGTCGCGCGTGTAACTCGAATGGTCGTCAGTCTTTTTCAAAAAGCCTCGCAATCATCACCAAGGTTTCCAGTGTAAGAAGGAGAACGACCAACGAGAAAGGAGTAAATAAAGGTGGGGAACATGATCACTGACTTTCTATGAAACACAACAATCGTCAAACACTCAACGCAAAAAGCTACTCAAAAAATAGATACGAAGATTATGAAACAACCTCTTCAACGGTGGTTAGATTATTATGTGGCGACAGTCGGCCACAGCTTGGCCAAATTGTTGGAGTCAGTCACGTGTGAACCGGGCTGCTACCTTCGGATCGTGTTAATGTAAGGCTGGGGAATCCCGTGTTTGAGAATCACTGATCAGAAGAACTGAGGTCTCCACATACACAAACGAAAGGGAAGGGATAATTTCCATCCAGCAAAAATGTTTTATATGACCCTATTCCTAACGAAAAGTCGATGTAAATCCACCTGAAAGGTATGACAGATCTCCTGTA
The DNA here is from genome assembly GCA_013368495.1 of Paragonimus heterotremus. Taxonomy (NCBI): domain Eukaryota; kingdom Metazoa; phylum Platyhelminthes; class Trematoda; order Plagiorchiida; family Troglotrematidae; genus Paragonimus; species Paragonimus heterotremus. The sequence goes on from LUCH01017204.1 coordinate 2,601, forward strand.
GAGTCCCCTTTAACTGATCTGGCAAAATGGTCCACTTTGAAGTTCTGATGGTCACTCGAATACTATGAAGTCAAGTAAAAGTACGCTACACTTTTCACTCGGAAGGATATTGACAAGCAGGTCACATCCAAGAGTGATAGATGTCATATCCAAGTTTGTCCAGCTGAATGTCTGCTCTTCAACCCTGAACGGTCCATTCCTTTATCCGTTAAGTAAACGCTGGACCTGAGACACTGAACGTTTTCCAGAGCACAGACTGAGCTACCCACACTTTCACAACAGAACAAGGACTAAACGCACGAATCTGGCCTCCGTAAGCAGATCGCCAGGTTGTGTACCCTGACGTAGATTTTACTGAAACGAAAACCCATATAAACACTGAGAAGTGCCCACAGTGTTCAGGAAACGCTGTTGCTGCTTTGCTACTGCTGGGTAAGGTGGAGGTCTATTCCGAGCATTAGGACCATGGTGCTCCTAGATTCAAAGACGCACCCCCTAACTTTTCACGGATTATAGTACATCGATCGCCAGTCCCAGATTTTAATTACGATTGCTACAACTGGTTTGAAAGCTATTCGGCTGACTCTTAAGGAACAGATGTGTCATCGAAAACACGTAGTATGAAGTGTTTTATTCGGATGGCTCTGGTATAGACGCCAGTTTAGTGTCAAAACTGGAACGTACTTCGTGAATTTGTCACTAGGTGTAAACAGTACATCCGTATGCAGCAATTAGTTCAAACCATAGGCGTTATTCGAAGCTTGATGGTCACTCCGTTTGCGGATTACAACAAGTACCACAGGTGCCTTTCACCTAGGGTACAAATGCTGTCCTGGATGCGTGTCATCTGGCACTTCACGATACCGATCTCAATTTTACATTGTGTTTGGTCTCTTATTCATCTGTACTCGTATTTCCCATACAGTTTTTCATATACGTAGGTGGGAATAATCGCTTTAACGACGAGCATGTTCATTTTCATGAGTTTTACAAGTGTGTTTTGTTTAATTAGTTGTTGTTTTCACCTTATGTACACCTATGTTTCTTTTCAATCAAAGAACCGGTGCTCAAGATCACGTGACACATAAAATCGCTGCAGTACCCATCAGGTACCACAAGTCTACCTGTTCAGGAGACTATGATCGACCTTCAAGGTGTTCTACTTTCCGGAAAATCGGCTTTGTGCATGCTTAATACTAAATCCAACTCGTCTTCGAAGCTACTAAGAAGGCAGTGATGATTACGGCACCTGGATTTTTTAAATTTCTCCGCATGCCGTTTGGTTTGAGAAGTGCTGCTGAATCTATCAAATACGGCACACGAGGGTTGGACTTCGACCGTCTGTATATCATTTACCTTCACTTGACGAGCGCCTTGGAACAAGAGCCTCGAGATTATCTGAGACAGATTTTGGAAAGGTTGGCAGAGTTGATGTTCACTGTTGTTGCGGGTAAGTGTGCTTTTGGCCAGTCACCTGTCAAGACCCTCATGCGACAGGTTAACCGGCGCGGCGATCGACCGATGACAATGGGACAATCACGACTTCCCACAACCTACAACGGTTGCCACTCTTCGTCAATTATGCAACAAGATCAACCACTGACGTAAATTCTTTCCACACTGCATTAAACTAGTGCATTTATCAACAGGCCCAAGTCATGAGCGTATCAACTCTAGCATCAAGTTGTTGTCAGTTGCTGTCAGTTCCATCAACAACTTCAAGGACAACCGATGTTGTAGTGATGTCGCACCACCTCGACGATACTGTCACTCTCAGCACTGCTATGGAAGCGTCCGATATAGCTATTTCTGTCGCACCCCAGAAGTTCTTCGACCGGCTCTGAAAACACCTTCTGTTTCCATTTAAGCGCTTACGATCCTCAAAGTATAAATGCGGCACGATCTGTCATGAGTAACTGGGTGTCTACTGGCGTGTTTGCTACTTTCCCGACATTCTCAAGGGGCTGCTAGTGTGTCGCTCTCACTGATCTAAGAAGTCCACAACCCTCTCGTTCCTCACTTACAACGCAAAGTGAGCCAACTCGACTTCATGTCACATTTATCCACAGATGTGTCACACATTTATGACATTGTGGTTTATCTCACCTCACGTGTAACGGCGCTTGTTTGACCGCAATGCCGTCGACCTAGTAACTATGGCACTGCACAGTGTATGTGTAACGTGCGGTCGAAACTAGAAAGCGCGCACAGGGTGAATTTGAATCGTGTAACGGAGCGTGCTGCTGTGTTGTCGACGCCGCTTTAGTTATCGTTTGTGTAAGTCGTGTGCATGGCTTACTGGGCCTTGGGCTCATGTTTGTTTTCTTGTTGTTTCCTTTTACAGGAATTGTTTAAGCCTCTACTTTGGAAGAACGCTGTCCCCTGGTGTCTCCACGTTGCCCCACATTTGGTCCGCAGGTGCACCGGACAGTCAACGTATAAACAGCCGGCTTGCATGTTACATATGAAAGCTGATTTCCGTGCTCCCTGCTGAGAATTATTATTGTGTCTTACGGATAATCCTTTACCGACGACACCCCGAAAAATTTCTTGCGGCAACTTTGCTTGACGCCGTCGTCCATACGTGTCGTTAGCTTTCAGACGCCGATTTCGGACACCACTCATCCCGGCATCACAGCTACGACGAACCACTCCTATCATAGACAGGCTCGATCCAGTGTTCAAAATGAACCTGGCATCTGGACATGATTTGGCGTAGCTTGCCGACAAGTCAAGGTGCAACTTCACCTGTCGGTCTCGACTGATCGATATTCGTTGATAACCGTCTGACTTGCTCATCTTCATGATGGCATCGCTGGTCCCCTGCCGGCTTATGATGGAAATACATCTGTCTTAACGATGATAGGTCGTTTTACGCGACCAATATGAACCGTTCCTATACCTGAAGCCTGTTCTAAAATTGCGATGCACGCAGTTGTTGAACGTTGAGCGTTGTTTCACCGTTGGTCAAAGGAAGTGACTAAGAGTCACGGTCTTCAGTTCCAAAGTGGTGGTGAACGCGCTTGTTTGCCACCTAATCCAGGCTATTGCGCAGCATCCAACAGCAGACGGAATGGTCGGGCAGTTTTGATAACAATCAAAGACGGTCCTCGGCCTTTTCAATATAATTTGTTCGTCAGAAGCTCCGCTGATGGTTTTGCTCAGTGTATAAGCTGCCTTTACTCTCCACTGAGACGCTCACGGCGCAGAAACTTTTACCGCTTATCATTGCGCCTTCCCAAGTATCATTTTCGTTCGCCACTATCAGCTTTTAAAACAGTGCTTTCTGCGTCAAACAATTTGTACCACACATGTGTCGCCTCCGTCTCAAATACAGTTGTGAACAAGACAGTAAGATACCAGTTCCTGAAAATTTCACAACTACGCCCACGTTTTATCTTTCGTGCACCATCGACGACGCCAACGTGGATGACCATATTGAGGTGGCCGTAAGGTGTTTCAATGGGAGAAACTTTCCTAGATCATCGAGCTTCAGGGCATCCGGGGCATGGTTAAGATTGACCGTTTGAGAATTACCTACTTTGAAAGCTACGTATCTTGCATTATTCGGTCATATACGTTGTGAAATTAGTGGCCTTACAGTTAATATACCAGACTCAGAAGCACCAGGCTGGGAGTGAACTTTTTAATCAGGACGACGATATACGGCAATAATGAACATCATAACGAGTCACCATCGAGCCCAGTGCTTCCACTCAGATTGAACTGGCCGAACTGCTTATCTGGATGTGAAAGCTGCGACAAGGTGTGGGTGGCGTTCATTTGGATATAGTTCAAATCTGCGTACGTCTGTTGATGACTTAAGTTCCGATCACCTGGTTAAGTGCAGATGGTAGTTCCAATTTAACTGCCAAATCCTGAACATGGGGTTATCAGTTGAATTGAACAGGACGATTGTGTTACTTCTCCGACTGACATGTTCGGGTAAGCTAAATACCGTATGAGAAAGGTAGTGATCGGGCGTTTGAGCATAATTGTTCGGTCATGTCTTTTGTCAGATTAGTGGCGGCCCAGTTAACACAATAGTCTCGCCAACACGAGCACCGGAATGCAGGCCTTAGCTCGGGTGGCGAAGTGCACCATTGATGAGCTGTAAACGGTGAAGCTCTATCCAGCACCTTCATTCAATGCAGACTAGCCGGAAGGAGCATCTGAGTGCAAGAACTGTGATTAAGCTTCAGTAGTATTCAATTTGAAATGTTTTTCATTTGCATAATTCACGCGTTAGGTACAGAGTATTTTCTGTCGTTGGTTTTTGAAAAGGCGAGAATCAAACAAATTGCGCTTCATTGACTATTCTGGCAAGTTTTCGTCTCTGGGTTGCATTAACAGACAGTTTCTTATCATTATTCACGTGGACGTTTCGTAAAGTTGGAACCCATCACATTCAGAGAACGATATCAAAAATCTGTGTTTTCTAGGAAGAGGTTAACCTTAACTCATTTTATTTTCACTATAATAGAATATTCTAATTCCCTAGGAATCCGAATGTTCAATAACATATTTGAATGACTTCACGTAACGGTTGCAAACTTTCGATTTATAGAAGTTTTGTCAGACAACGTCTACAAGCTGGTCGTCAGTTTTATCTTGTCACAACCTGGTACATAAAATACATAACTCCACAAAAAGTTCACTACCATCTTGTTACCCAGTTGCACACAATAATATTCATAAATTCAGGAATAAAAAGAAGACATACATTCCTTGGAGTAGCACTCCGCACCTTCTGATCACACACGGACGTGTAAAAATTTCAAACACTGAACGACTTTCAGAAAAAGTCACCATAAATCTGTCATCGCAACCACTTAATATGAACGAGATGAGCCTGCTTCAAAAAGGCTCAGTTGCACCATCAGGCAGCTTATTCTCAGGATTTAGACTCGAACAGCTCGGTGAAATTTCGAGGACCAATTACAAACTCAACTCTGCGACCGTTTGGTTCCTGAAAGGAATATGCGTGGTCTGCAACAAAAACTTTCACTGCCTCCAAACCCCACTTTTCGATCACCTAGGACGCAGTGTGAACGGTATCAGGATATAAAGGTTGCTATGAAAGATGGGAGGATGAGTCTGTACAGCAACAATGTGAAACGATCAGAAGATCAACAAGGGCAGCGACACGGATTGACAAATATTCGGAATGCAATTGGTAGTAATTTCTCCACACCTGAATGAAATGCTAGCCGGTAGTGGAACAACTGTGTCGTGTTGTAGCGTTTTGTACAGCCTTTTTGTACAGCATAATTTTCATTATTTTTCACATTTTTCACCTTCTTCAAATTCACATGTACACTCGCTTAAATCATGTGAGTTGATTCAAGTAACAACACAAACACACTTTCCCCAAGGTTGCGAGTCCTGTGTTCTCTCTCTACGTTCTGTGTCAGGCGCGTACGGATTTTTGGGAGAATTAACGGCTAACGGAATCTGCATTTGTTTCAGCACAATTCCAAATTCGTCTATCGTCGGAATTATCTCCGTTGTGACTTCTAAAGTTACTTGGGAACTATACGACAGATCGCATCGATTGGATACCTCATTCCGTGTGGTGGAACTCTAAACAACGCACCTTTACGTACTACTGTGAGTTAGTTATTTTCATTTTTCTGTCACTTTTGATTTCGTACTTACTCCTGAATTGTATATAGCGTTTAGATCCACTACAGTGTGGTAGCAAACACTATTGGTTGGCTTGTCGATTTTGAAACGTTGTATCACACGTGTGGTGAAATTGGCCACCTTCACTCCGATTCTCATAATTAAAGGTCTTCTTTTACACGTTCTCCTCGTGAAGATCATAACTTGAGTTCTGACTTTCATTCTATTTCTCTTGCTGGTAATTCTGTTGATTCTAACGGTGACAGTAAAGGAGCCTATCTAGTTAATAAGTGTATTGAGCACTTCTTCATTGTTGACACTGGTAGCGTTGAATCGTTCAACCCCGTTGATTTTGTTAAGTGTTTGAATATAGTAAGTTTCGGACCTTCTGAAGTTTCTATGAAAAGTATCATCCAGCACGCTTTACTAATTCTTGACTGCTGTCAAATCACATTTTCTGATTTTCAATGCAGTGTTAACAATTGCCATTTTCTAGTTATTGATCGTGAGACATCGATCGTTGGGCTAAAAAGTGTGAGATCTTTGAACATTCTCGTTTCATTTTTCTAGGCTGCGTGTGAACCGAAAATGTGAAATTTACTCATTCAGTGTTCGAAAACTTCTTGTCGTGTGCTTGCTTATCGAATTTTGCTCGAACTCAAAGGCCCGTCGAGAAAGCAATCGATTAAATTGTGATGAAAAGATATTAGTGTCATTGCAGTCATCGAATTATGCTACACACATTGTGACTCCGCTAAAATGTGACGATGAAACGCCCCGAATCTGTGGTGATTACTATGACGTTTTATATAGCATTTTGTACTTCCTAATTTACATCGTTCTTCACACTTTTTCTCCTCCTCGAATTCACTTCAGCACTCCATGATTAAACCAAGGTAGCCGAATGAATCAATAATACAGAAATTCATCTCCAAGGTAGCCAGCTCTACGTTCTCTGCGGTCAGTATCTTTGGTACACGAAGGTTTAGAAAGTTGAAGACCAATGAAATCAGTCGTCTATTTCAGCATGTTTCCTTATTCATCCGTCACCAAAACTGTCTCCATTGTGACCCCAAAATACGCTGAAAATATTATAACCGACTGTATCCATTGGATACTTTACTCAGTGCAGTGGAGTTCTAGACCAACGCACCCTCAAGGTCTATTGTGAGTCATTTCTTTTAGCTAGAGCTTCGTGTTTGCACCGAAGCTTCATGTATTATTAAGGTCCATTGCGTTACCCACTCATGCTCAGTAACTTCTGTTTGTTGAGGGATTGTGCCATTGTTGAAACAGGACGTTCTGCATCAGCTTTGTGCCCCAAAATATTTTTCAAAGCTTGATTCGAAGAAGGCTTTCCCACTAACCCCATTTAACGAGGCTTCCGGTGACCTGAGGGACATCAATACTCCATCCTGACTGTTTCAAAACAATTTTCCGCCTTCTGATCTAAATTTGTCGCCTGTTATATTTCAAGGGGGTCTGAACACTATTACTGCCAATTTGGAGGGTGGTTCCATTATCCAGGATAATGTTAGTGTGTATGTGCCAACCAAGTTTACTGATGAAGAACGACTGTCTGCTCTACTCGAACGTTTTTGCGCTTTAAACGTTACTGTTAATTCTTATAAATGCGTTTTTGGCACATCAAAGTTCTCATGTCTAGGGCTTTCTGTTCCCAGTAAACACGTATGATTACATACAAATATGTGCCTCTTCCTATCCTAATGGACCATCTGGTAATCCTTCCGTGTTGTTAAACATTCTTTCCATTCTGTATATCGGCCGTGTATACCAAATCGACATCAGAATTCAGCTGTTATCATATACTGGGAAAAGCGGTTAATCGATCTTTTTCCGCGTTATACGGTAACATCTGTTTGCTAATGGTATATATTTCCCTAGCTAAAACAAAATCAAAAATGTCATAGGAGTTTCGGCCCAGAAAATCACATATTCTATTATTCGCCATACATCACATGATCATTTTACGTTCTTCCGTTTATCACATAATTTTCCTTTTCATTACCCATGCCGAGATCAACTCTAACGCGAGACAATATTCCACAACTGCTGGATAATCAAAACTCCATCTTGGTTGGACAGTTCGCGAGGTCCGCAAAATTCGGTCGATTTTGAGGAAATAACGAAGTCAAACCCGGGAGACCGTCCAGTTCTCAGGAAAAGTGTGAGCCTTCTTATCTCCTGTCGTATCGGCAAAATTTTCTATATATTTTCCCGTAACAGTCTACATCAAATAATGTCGAAACTCTTCGGCTCTTCATTTTCTCCATCCTCAGGTAACCCATTTTTAGCATGACCTTGACCAATAGGCCAGTGTTAACCTTGTGAATGAAGAAATGATGTAACTTCTCAGCATCTTTTGTCGAAAATTGAAGATTTTGATAACGATCTATTTAGAAGCATGTGTTCCAATTGCGTCTTCACAAACTGGAATTTGTATCTCCCGTTAGGTCTGTTTCGGTAGTTTATTTTCATAATTGGTTTATTGTGCAATAAATAATTATGTTTGCGTTATACATTGATGCCCATCGCGTTATAATGTGTACATTGATCATACTCATCTGAGCGTGTTTCTTGCGGATGCGTTGAGAAATATACCCGTGTTATTATTATTATTATTATTATAGTCGACTCCGCGGTTCTGTCCAACATCTGGCCAAAAATCGACCACACGGTAAGCGAACGGGATCAGAATAAGAAGTGTTAATTACCACGTTCATTCTGGTAGTCAAGCGTATACTGGAAAGCTTCTAAAACATGTCATCATATGCAGGACGTTCCGGCGACCGCCATCTTATGCGCGTTTGATTTACTCCGTGCATCCAGGGAGAGCACGTTTGTAATTTCATTTATTTCGTGCCTGGTGAGTGCGGCTTCGTTGTATCGTTTGTATTCTAGCGTCACTCACAGCTTTGTTAAAAGCTTTGAAAATAAGTTGAATGTACCTCATGTTTTCGGCTTATTAACGGTTATCAAACTGTAGATATTCAATGCGTGCCTTTTCCTTCTCTATACTGCTGTGCGCAAAGTCATTTGAAGGCATTGAAAATAAACGCCTTACGACAAAAATGGTTCTGCCGAATTGGTTTGCCAGATTTGCCAAATAAGATCGGTCGTTAGGAGAAGAAGTCGGTGGAACCAACGGACTAATATCAGCAGTCCGTAAGCGCTGGATTACATGAGATTTGAATGGCTTTAGTAGTTGAAACAGGTAACCAGGAATGTATGAACGGTGCTGCCAGAGTAAATGGCTGACCCAGACGCTACTCTGCTCGACTGGGAACCAACACTGGCCTACTTCGAAACGACTCTGGCCAGTGTCGGACCCATTTTAGATTTTGCTGCACGCCAACTCGGACCCGACTACTTGCTAACGCGTGTTTTATAGAATGATAATCGTCTTAATCTTGATCGTTTTTCACTTCCATCCAGAGCATCCACTCTTAAGACTTTTGACGAGTTTCGGCCTCTAATGGGTTCTCTTCGGCATTTCTCTCGACTCATTCCTAGTTTTTCCGACATGACAAACCTTTATTTGATCTTCCTCCTCAAAATAATTGTGTTTGGACTGACTTACATGAAGGTACTCGCCGAGTTCTGTTGAAGTTTCTGTTTTCTGATGCAGTGTTACGTACGTTCTTTTCAAAATTACCATCAACAGTGGTTAGTAATGTGTCACCAACAGGTAATGGAGTCGTGTCGGAACAGTAGGGCCATCCCGCTGTTTGCGTTTCTAGACGCCTCAGTTCAACAGAGCATGGGTACGCGCAAACAGAGAAGAAAGCATTATCGATTTACTGAGCGATCACCAGACTTCACAACTACTTGTTCAATGTTCATTTTCACTATAGCAATTGATCACGAAGTACTTTAATTCATTCATAGTCCTAACGAATCCTATACTAAAACTTCGGCAATTGTTCAGTGACGGAGTTTCGATTTGATCGCGTATTCGTAAAATATACAGCATCACAGTACAAAATTCGCTCCTCATGCTGATTTCAGAGAAGAACGATTGTTCAGACTGTTTGGTGATTCGGCCAACTGAAGTTTCTTGTTCTGATGCGACTCGTAACACCCCAAAATACTACCATGCAATTTTGGCCTCATTGCATAACGGTTGGAACTGCGGTGATCAGCAAAGTTCTCCTAAATTCTACAAACCTTGGGATGAGCTTTCTGTTACTATCAGTGGAATATTGTGTCTTGGTGGTAGAAGTGTTGTTCCTCCCACGTGATAGTCCTCTGTACTAGCTGACTTAAACTCCGATCATTTGGAAGTTGAAAGGATTAAATCTTCGGCTCGTTTTACTAGGTGGCTGTGACGTTTTCCAAATTTTTGCTTAGTGTGTACAAAGGGCAAGCTTAACCATCATAATGGACACCCTGGTCAGCGACTTGTAAGGCCTTGCAACGAGTGCATGCTGGTTATTGCGGTCTCATCTTGGATGAATACTTCGCTTCCACTATAGCTGATGTGTATTCACATTGGCCCGAAGTTTGTTTTACGTCGTCAGCCACAGCGGACTTCACTCTGGTTGCATTGCGAAGGGCATTCGGTCGGGAAGGAATACCATGTGCATTAGTCACCGACAACGACAATCATTTTGTCGCGCAGAAGTCCGAAAACTGACTGAAAAAGTAAGGTGTCGAGACTTCCCCATGAACCAAGACATTCTTAGCCCAAGGAGGTCGCTGGGAATCTTGTGCGTATTCTGACGGGTGCGATCAAGTCTATCACCCCACCTAATTTCGGAGAAGTGGAAAATGGAGTGGATAACTTCTTGATGCATTATCAAGCTTCTGACCACTCAACAACCGAGAGAAGTCCAACTAAGTTCTTCGAAAGCCGTCTTCCCCGACCCAGTGAACTTAGTTTGGATTCAGATGGATTTGTGTACCATCGTGGCAGTGACCTCCGATCATCTCGAGGAATTGTTCTCATTAACCTGGATGCTCGAATGTGGATGGATGGATCTGTCCATCGCAGACACATCAACCAACCTGTGCATAATTTACCTGCTTCTCCTTCATCGGTGCCTATTACTAAATCCTCCGGTTGAAGATGCTGGTAAGAACGAACCACCTGTGTGAACGTCTCAAAAATAAACAACGCAAAAACAATAACAATCGTGACTCTCACTTAAACGGTGGTGGATGTGGTGACTATCACTTAACTAATTTCCCATTGTTGGTATTTTATCACACTGTTGACAATAATCTGTAAAATTGCACTCAAGAGATGAATACCTGATTTACTCATTTTGGGGTGCTACTGCCGCTGCGTCAAAACTAGCTCTGGGGTTGAACTTAGTCAACTACTTCACTTCATTATTTCTGGAATCTTCACACAATAGAAGCAACTTCAGCCAGTAAACGTAACTCTCAAAATTAAAATGGCACTAAACAAACTAGTCACGTATGCTGCAGATGAGGCTAGATTAAGAATTGTCAGCGTTTTGTAACGACACCAGCCAGTTCTCTCCAACCCATCCAGAATGAAACAAGATGTTTTTGGTATCATCAAGATAGACCAGTCAATCCACGTCAATTAGGCTGATGAAGGTTATGTCACAGTGATTCTCAATCAAAAAGGTCACCATAAGAAACCGTTAGGGCACTCAGCGACAGGACCTTTTGAAAGAATAAATGAGCAAAAGACCAATGCAATTTCTAATAAGGTCAAAAAATAGACCAGCAAGTCTGTTCCGAGTATAAAAGATATATCTTTTGTACTCGGGAAGAACTTGCTGGTCTATTCTTTGACCTTATCAGAAATTGCGTTAGTCTGTGGCCCATTTATTCCTTCATCTGGTTCATTGTGAATCTTAAGATTAACCGTTCTCCGCGATTCTATGGCTTTCCAAAATAAATGAAACTGGAATACCCATAATACCTGTTGCTAACCATACCATCAGTCAAACTTACATGCTAGCAAAGTTCGCAAGCCTTATAATCAAACCGTTGCAGAACAGGCTGGTAAGTGAACGTTGAGGATTCTGTTGATTTTGTTAACAAGCTGGAACATGCTACACTAAATAATGATGAAATTTAATTTTGATATGACCTCTGTATGCATCAGCGTACCGGTACAACGTAACATGGATGTTGTTGAAGAGAATCATTAGACAATGATGACTTTTGGCGCACGTACTAATTGACCGTCTTCCGAAATTCTATCTGGTCTTGAAATTTGTTTGTACCTTGCATTTTTCACATTCGACGAAAGTTGTACAGGCAAACCGAAGATGTAGCCATTGGTCCCCATATTGTATTTGCAGCAGCCAATCTTTCCTCGGATGCCTGAAAGCACAAGCGATAAGTGAGCTTATCTGCTCCGCGGCACATGTATGACACACCTGTAATCACGGAACGAATCGCTGGTAACCTATTTCTACAGTTTCTCGAATCAGAATGCGACGGCATTATACTCACGTTGGAAGCTGAAATCGATGAGCGCTCACTTAATTTTCTGGGCTGTCTGATCAGAGTCAATGAGCAGCAGAGATCTTAGGTTGCTGTGTCTGGCAAACCCACTCATCCTGGTTGGCACCCTAATCTCAGCTTATGACATCCAATCAGTATGAACAGAACACTCATCCGATCACTCATCAATAGGGCTAGTGAGATTTGTACCATTGAACTCACCAAAACAGCAGAGATCTGTCACATCAAAAAATGTTGGCCGCTAGCCAATGTCCAAACGCATTCAGTTAAAATATAACCAGGCGGCACAGTCATATATGACACCGGGTGGATCCATTCACTTTGAGGTTCGGGCAACCTCCTTTTCGGAAATCAGCAATTTATCAAAGACACTCGAAGGTGCAGGAGGCGATGGGTAAGAATTGTTGTAAGACTCCTTGATATTTAGTGAGGAAAAGGACAGATGAGCACTGTGTTGGTTGCCTCCACTGTATCTCTAGTACTGTGCGCCGGCTCTAAATATTGCACCCAGTTGCCTCTTATTTCCTTTCGTCTACTTAAAAAAGGGTTCTAGTTATTAGGTCTTATACACTGTAGCTTCTTCCTTGTTAACACGTTCCATAATCCTCAGGATCACCAGGTCATCTCGCAAAGTTACTGATAATAGCATGATCGGGCCTCAGCTAAATAAGTTTCCATGCGCTAACCACAGCTGTTATCTGGAACTGGAGTAGACAGGTGTCTGTTGTGACACATGCAACGTTTGATTTCACCAGAAATGCGATGAACTAGAAGATCGTGCTTACAAGCTACATGCGGAACATTCGATTCTGAGTTGGGTATGCCCCATTTGTATCGTTTGTATCCTGGGGTATAAAAGTCTAGGCAATCCTGTCTTAACACCGTTGGTCTCAGAGAACAGCTTAGGTGCAGAAGAAATGAATGAGGAATCGTTTAATAGTGGTCAACATGAGCATGAATAAGCTGAAAGCCAGGTGGGGGAACATGCACTATTTGTCGGTGGTGCCCCGAGGTATTATGTTTGGGTGGAGGATGATGAAGCCGGGGAAAACTTCAGGGAAACTATGAGACGGAAAATGTTAACGCAAGGGAAGGAATAATAGTAGGCCCCAAAACAACGAGGAGCAAGTGCAAAGCAACTCCCACCGCCATATTTGACAATTCTTCTGCAGAGGGTTGATGAACGGGCGGGGATCCTTAGGTCACCACAGAAGGGCGGACGCTTCGTGGACAGGACCATCGCACGCCTGAAGAAAGCTAACGAGGTAGCCACTGGTAGAGGGTAAAACGTGATAATTCATGAAATGCCACAGCCGGTAATGAGGGAAGGCCGACAACTGCAGCGTGCCATGCGATACCATGTGGTCAACCTGTTGTCAACCGTTAACATCTCAGAACATGTGGGGATTAATAGGGTTCTGAGGTTGGGAAGTGGCGTGATAATGACTCGAGTATCGGCGAACCTAGACATGTGTTGGTTGAGTCTGTTAACCTCCGACCTACAGACAGTTTCCTGTCATCTGCAAGGACCACCTGAGACACTACGAAAGGGGAGATTGTAGTAACTCCAGATAACTCATCTAAGACGAAGATTGATACAGCGTGTAATAAAATCACCTTGGACGACCCTAAAATTCTAAACTCCGTGCGACATGCGAGTTGCCTTGCCAGTACCCTCGCTTAGGTTCACACTACCTTGTGAATGTAAATTTACTACAAAACAATAGCATCAAAGTTATTGTGCTGGCGTAGGTATCGCAGTTTTACTCGAAGTTGTATAATGCATCCGCGCCATCTTTACCACTGTAGGCCACATTCACTAGGATAACAATATTTTGGCTACTACCGTTGGAAACGCCTCTCAACCAATGTGACGCTTGTTTAAATTCTGGTCAATCGCGACCTTGATTGCCTCGCAACACAACCAACAAAGATCAGCGTACAAACAGCAAACTATAAGGAACAAGATTAATCTACACAGTCTGAATACATTCCGGCCCCACCAGAGGAGCTCACCAAGGGTAACTCGTGTCTTAAACGTTTAAATGGTTGCGACATAAATCTCAGATTCATAAAGAATACTGAGTGCAACTTTATCACCATGGAGAAAAGAATGAAAGCCCATCGACCCTTCGTTTTCCTCAAGTAAGGTATAAATAATTAAATGATAAATGCGTCCCATAATGTACATCATTCACTTGGATGAGTTAATCAACCCGATTAGTTACAAAAATTAGGAGGCCTCACTTAGATTGACAGGAACCGAGGAGAGTTCATCTGGCGAGTTAACACTGACTAATGTCCTAATAGACATGAACTAAAATCGGCCTATTCACGAATTAAGCAGGAATACATGAAGCGGTAACGTATTTACACAAAAGTCAGACGCATAGTGGACAGTAACGTGTGCAATGTTTAAGATGACTGTTACTACACTGCAGCCATTGGCTAATGAAAATAGGTTTCCGTTTGGTGTTTTCTATGATTCAATCCAGAATTATTTACCTAATGCTTATCACACAATAGGTAACAAGTTTACTGCCATTGTACACAAAGGGGATTTTGACCTAACTTCTCAACTCATATCAGTCTTCATAATCACCGTTCTTTAATGACCTAGAAAGCTAACGTATTGAGTGGACTGTTCAACCTACTGTCCGTGAGGTTTCGCCCCGAGGGTGTTTCCCAGGGGTTAAAATCGCCAACAAGTTTACATCTTGGCCTGGATATTAAAATTTCTGCGTGAAATGGTCAATTTCTTTATTTTATGGATAAGCCTATGAGTTTCTTTAATATACCCTACAAATCATTCCAGAATTCATCACGTTTTAAAGAAATCTCCATGTCACGCATGACCTGCTGGTGATTCAGCGTAAAATAAACCACCTGATTGTCGGCAATAATAACTCGTCTTCCGTGTAAGTCATGTCTGAATCGTCTCACCGTAACAGCGTCCTCATATGACGAGTTCCAGATTAACCACATACCACACATTCAGGACATTACGCTGACAGTTCAGAAGGCCTAACCATATAGTTAAAGGGGTCTTTCAGATTTTTACTAACTTTGTCTGTCAGCTGATTTATTGAGTACAGAATACTGAAGCACTTTTTTCAATGCGCTCGATAGAACGCCCCAGGTTTTCCATAATTTCAACTCACTCTTTTTGTTAATTCCACACATATGCAATTACTAACCGCAAGGTCAACTAATTTCAAACATAACTTTTGGCGGCACTGTTCTCAAAAGTACAGCAGATTTTCAAATATACACATACACCTTTGCTTTCTATCAATTATTATTTAGTAATACGTTTACGCAATTGAATACAAAGTCAGAATCATTGCTTGAACACTAAAACCAGCAACTTGCTTAAGGTGAACTTATATGGAAAAACGAGGTTCAAAAACGGCGTGAAAGAAAATTCTGGACTGAGTCTCAATTCAGCGATGAATTGGCTGTTGTGCAGAGACATCTTCCGGGAGAATAGGACGAACCAATTGTGTTAGACTGACCTTCTTGCTTGTGATCGATTAACCAAGCGTAGTAGAGCTTTGGTGTAAGAGTCCACTGGAAAACGTTGCTTGGAATTCTGAAACAGACAGAAACGGTGCGTAACTTTTTTCATTCGGGTCGGCTGTTTGTCTGATCACTTGGTAACAATCAACTGAATTTCTTACAAATATGTTCATATGACTCAACGAAACTTCCAAAGACATTTTTCAACTTTGGTATTCGGAAACAATAGAAGAAGGCAGATGTTGCACAGTTCCACTGTTTCGGTACTGTCTACACTTGTCATAGTTTAAATTGACACGTATTCCTCTAATCTGTCAAGTTGGTCACTTGGATGGCGTGCCATCGATAAATCCTACGATGCGAGCGAAAATCAATGGCCTAAGTTGACAAAAGAAGGAACTACTCATTTATGATAACATTAACAGAAATTTGTCAACGGAAAAATGTGTGAATTATACAACATTCACGATCGATTTCAGCTTTTGCATTCACATCTATCGTTTATTACGGTTAATTAGAAAAGTTCGATTCATGTTTACCAAAACTCCCTCACTACTTATTGATAGTAAAAACTATGCAGGAATACTGTTTAATTTATACTGACAAGAATTCAACAGCTGCCAGGATAATTCTTGCAGTAATTCGTTAAGACAAGGAGTAAAGATCGAAGTGAGTTAGATTTATACAAATTTGAGGTCAGTGGAGAAGAGGCCGGATAATCTACTGAAGACTTTCTTGTACTAGCTCTCTGTCAAAATCTGCAAAAGGCAAGTCAACGGACAGCAACCAACCAACCAACCAGTTTAGCAAACGTCCTTTCCGCTGGTTATCCCATCAAAAACTAACTGATAGCCGTTATGTATTAAACTTGACTGTTCTCTGTGTGCACCTTGTAAAAAATGCGTCAGCGTTATGCACCAATTAGGCGGAAAGGCAGAGAGAATAGATTACTTCAAATGGATGATCATTATTCAGGTGAAAGCCGAATCGTCCAGTTATTAGACAACAGTGTATATTACTGACCACCCCAATTCCCTTGGAGGACTCCCACACTACTGACTAGCTACGCAGCCTTTTCTTTCCTAGTTCCACGGAACTTGGGCGGATGAAATCCAGAAATGTTACAACATAACCTACTTGGTATCTTTCGCCCTCGAGCTTTGAGACGATCCTCTCCAACAGTCAATCTCGCATCAGCTGGCCTCTAACCTTACTAAACACCGACAACGACGTATTGCTCCCCAGACTAATCAATAATGTATACGGCCGTAATCAGACCGTCTTTTCATTCAGTTGGAATAATTTCGCTGTGACCGGTTGTCATGGTCTACTGAGTCTGTATAACATCACCATATCTTCCTGCAGCAGTTTCATATTGTAGGCATATGATGTGGTTCGATATTTGACCACGAGTGTGATCACCACATAATTAGTCAACATATTGTTCTCTATGATTTTCTAGTAGAACTGTTCACAGTTAACTGGATACAACGAAATTTTGTAGCAGTAGGTAACGGTAAGGTCATAGAATTAATAGTCAGCCATGTTTGTAGGCTAAAACCATTATAGAGAGATTGTTCACCACAAAGTTTGTGATAGCAACCGCCTACATTATTATGGCCGTGCGATTTACTTTGTTCCTTCAGGCATTATATTAGTCAGGTAATTTTCTGAGTGCCGTTGGAGATTTCGTAGTCGAGTGTCGGTTATCGCAAGACACTGGATCACATCAAGCTCTGTAGAGTGTTTTTGGTTTTCTGTAGACTTTGGCAGGTGAACGATAGTTTGTTTTACGACGATTAGTAACCTTTTTGCTCATTGTCAGTTAATCACATTGTACCTTTGCTTTTCTCAGCGGATAAATGTTAGGTTCACTACCACAAAGAAATAAATCTCCCGAGTAACACTCTCTTCTCTAGGTGAGTTCTTCGTCACTGTGTTTTAGACGAAAGGTAGTCTTCATTACCTACGATTGTCTGGGTTAAACCAGAAACAAGCAGCTAGCCATTAAACTCAGTTGGCTAACTTAAATATCTCGTAGCTCCGTTCTTATCATGGTAGTCCTTGTTGTATTTTGGAGTTGAAGGTGTGTCAAATAAATCAGTTTCTTTTCTTCATTTTTTCAAAATCTTTGCTTTTAATCATGTTACTTTTGCTTTCTAATCTTTATAGACTTAATTAACTGTTGGTATCCTATTCATACATGGTTGTGTCAGAACCCAGCACATCAAAAGAGCGCCTGACAGGTTACACAACATTGCGGAACAAAAGACCTAACAACGGATAAACTTTGGTGAAACATCTGGCTTCACTAATGTCTAGCAATTGTCCAGCCCCGATAACCTGTTGCACCTTTTTTACTAAT
This sequence comes from Paragonimus heterotremus, assembly GCA_013368495.1. NCBI lineage: Eukaryota > Metazoa > Platyhelminthes > Trematoda > Plagiorchiida > Troglotrematidae > Paragonimus > Paragonimus heterotremus. The sequence goes on from LUCH01017204.1 coordinate 20,581, forward strand.
ACTGATTTGTGTTGTTTTGGACAGGTACACCCGTGTAACCTACTGAATCGCTTATTAACAGTCAGTCGAAAAGATGAAAACTCAACTAGCTAGTAGTAGCATCACTGACGCGGTCTCATTTTACGATAAGCAAATTTTGAAAACACTAGCATGCTAGAACTCATTTTTAACGGGAAACACCAGATCTTCCGTGACAGCCAACCTAGGCTGGTGTTTACACATGTCGTTTGTTTTGATGACTCTAAAGGTGGTGTAACCTGTAGTGTAGAACCGCCGTGTATGTCAGTATAATTTAGCAACCTGGCAACATCTGATCTGCTACATTATTATACTTGTAAAATACAAATTTCGGTGCCTAAATCCGATTAGTGAAGCATCAGCTAACTTCTGACTTTCATTCTGCATGTTTCATTGAAATCTCTTGGTTCAGTAAATTGAAAGGAATTTGCTCGGTCCATACACATCCATCCCCTAACGAAAGCAAAGTTACTCATCTTCCAAAGTATTTTCATCATTTCTCGTCAATGTACGGTAGAATGCCTCTGTCTTATGTAGTTGACTGCAGGGAACTGGGAAGATCGTTGAGCAACGAAGCATCCTTATTGAGATTAAAGTCAGTGCGAGAAAGACCGCATAAATCAGGTTGAACTTTTGCAATAATTCACCCTAGTTGGTGTAGGACAATGGATTTATCTTCGAAGACAAAGTTGTGCTCTTATGTTGTCTATATACTTTATCTAAGATACGTTCGTTTAGTTCATTACTTTCAGTGTTCCGTGCGTTCCAGTGCCGAATTACTGAATCTGCGAACTACCTATATAAATTGTATCATTTAACGTCACCGGTTTCTCTACCTAGATGTCAAGTGACCTTGTGAGCATAGATCTTCGTGTAAACCAGAAAACGCTGGAAAACTATATCTTCTTGGCCGCATCAGCACTTGACACTTTTTCGGACAAATGCGTTCAGGTTACAGTGGTCTCTGTCGCTCTCAAAGTTTACGGTATTCAGCGCGTCGTACACAACATTCTCAAGGGAGTATACGAATCTTGTCGAAGGTCATGGGAAAGATTGATTAGCAAGTTTAATCAACGTGGAAAACTTGACCCACTCAGCTTTCTACATCAACCGTGTGCGTAAGCAAGGTTTTGCTCATTTTTGATGTAGCTGACACCACGTCATTGATTGTCTTCAAAACCCGAACTACTGATTACCTACTGGTTTTCGATATTATTCTAACATTGTGACAAATAGTCTTCCGAACTCAAGAATCTGTATGGGTTCATCAAATATTCTAACCACAAATTTAAAATGTGAACAGCGAGGAAGACAAAACAACTGGTTACTGCCCGTGCAATTGTTCGAGTTTATTTTAAGTGTGTAGGTTGTTCACTGTCAGCTGCTGCTGTCTGTGATGTTTTCGCAAACTATGTTTCCACACTCCACTATGTTTGATAAAAAACTAAACATTCTAAATGTTCCCCTCTTATGGTATATACAGTACATTGCCGACTCGACTTAATACTGAAACCTTGGTTAATCACGACTTCAAACTCTATGTATTGTAAACCATTTGTTCCATAATCACGCAGGATTTCGGTCAGTCCTCAAAGTTCTTAATGTCTATTGTTTGGAGCATCATAGTCTTAACACTGTGAGTGTTTTTCCAGAACCTATTAATCAAAACGATGGTCAAAAGTACTCGACTGAGGTATGGCCACTATCAACCAGATTGTCGAATAATGTGACTCAATCCCGTTAACAAGATTGGTGCCGAACCTTGATGGCAACACAAATAGGTTCCGTTCAATTTAAACAAAGTCCCAAACTTTCCGTTTTGTGTGACTCAAGGAAGCCATAATTACGCCAAGCGGTTGTAAGTTGGATGGCCATTAAGTGACAAAACGGGCCTCCGGAGGTGTCAAGTTCAACACCGGGGGGCCGTGGTAACCGTAGTGTCGAACACATTTTGTCTGGGTGCACAACTGTGGATTGCGCAACCTAATTCCGATAGCTTCCGCGGTGGCCGGAATGCTAAATTTGACTCCTCTGGAGTGACAACTGAGAAATGGGTGGATGGTCTGGAAAGCTACTTCCGGTGAGACCTGGTGTCCTAAATCAACAAGGTGCACCAGAACTGTAGTCGAAATGGACGTCACCTTTCTCTTCGTCAGCCACAATGATATAAAATATTATCCATTCGGTCCAAAGATGAATAACCGAAGACATACTGTACACTAAAAGATCTTTTACTTCGAAACCATTATTGTACAAACGATATGTTGACGTTATTTTGATGTTTTACTGATGTCAACCTCTTCTGATTCCTATGTTATGTAGCAGTTAACTTTCAGTTTCAATGACGTTTACATAAGCAGAACAGATCGACAACCAGTCGCCGAACTCGTCCCAAAATGTTTGAAATAACTAATGACGCACCAGCCTCAACTTGGTGAAATGATTACTCGAAATCCAATGTCATCGATTGCTAAACACCTCCTAACAACAGGTCACTAAGTTGACCCCTTTAACTCATTCAAGATACTGCTACGCAATCGAAACCCAAAGTTACCGGCTTTCTGAGGAGCGATGCTTATGCAAACTGACCAGCAGACGTTATATGCACAAAAGTGATGGGAGCAACCTATCGGGTTGCCATATTTATGCTTACATAATACCTGGTGTACTTGTAGGTGTGTTTAGTCTCTGTTTGTCCTTATCTGTGTGATGTACACAACTGGCACCTTTTACGTTTGTGACAAATGGGAGCAAACGAAATGTTAACATATCACAACATACGTCTCCTTTCTGCAATGATGAAGTAGTTGATTAGAACTCTGTTTCTCGAACTGGACCTGTGCTAATAACTCTGCGAACGTTGAATTTCGATTATTTCTTTCATAAGTAACTTAGAGGTTAAAACATATTTTCACAAATGACATCATAATTAAGTCTTCTTATACTTAAAATATGCTTACTGATTTGCGGTAGTTTTGGTATTATTCGAGCATAACTATTATAATGACTTCAACTAGTCAGTGTGAAGCCAACAGGTGGCTTATAGCGTTTTATTCAGATTGGTTAGACAGTCATGTTCTCGACCATTTCTGACTCTAGATCCAGATGACATACCTATCAAAAACGTTTCCTAACTTCACGTCCGTAGGTGAAAAATTGTTTGTAATATATACATAGAGCCTAGAACACCAGTTAACACAAATGAAAATGACGAAACAACAAAGGCTTAGAAAAATGCATACTCACGCGAGGTTTCACGAGGCTAGTAGATAACGAGTGTGCTTTTTGGCGAGAACGACGGCGAACAGAAGTTCTGGATTTGATTTTACTCTGAATAGTAACGCGTAACAAAAAATGGACGCAATATATTGTTTAGTGAGAAATATTAACATGACTAATAGGTGAACCATTTTGTAATAGGTGTCATCACCCAGTTTTAACAGGAACTGCCTGATATATCTTTTGGAATACTCTTGAACACTTCTGCTTTCGTGATGGTTTCTTGAACTCTTTAAATGACAAATTTAGGTAGCTGACAAATAATGCTAGAAAATCATGGATTTCGACTCAATTAGAATGAGTATTATTTGATATTCAAGACGCCAAATATTGTCTGTTGAACTGAGCATTGGTTTCAATAAACTGAGAGCCGTACCACCTTGTGGAAGTGACAAAAATTCTAGATTTTTGACGGGTAGTTATGCAACATTTGAACTTGCCCCCTAAATCCCTATTTCCTCGACTCCTCGGCGATTTAATTTTCACAGTAATTGGTAAGATCCTCCAAAAAATAAAACTCCCTAAATCTGTTGCATGTTTTTATACTACCACTATACACCGTTGGTCACATGGAACATACCTATACGGAAAAGGACAAATGCTCAGCACTAGCGTTGCTTTTTACGCGTCGCTCGCATGTTATTTATGATGTCATCCGAAATCAACATGGATGAACTTATTGATCTATTATCCCGTGCAGTAACCCCCGGATGTTCTAAGCACGACGGTTCGACGCCGAGGTGAACAACAACCTATTACTTGAGACACGTTTGACTTGTACAGTCAGTCACACACGGTCATAATTGCAATGAACAGGCAATGATCGTTTCAGTGGTGGGGAATGTAAAGACATCAAGCCCAGTTGAATATCGACGTAGACCCTACCACAGGACTACAAACTTTCCTAAAAACAGTGTAATCACATCAGTGAGAGTGCTACCATTTCACTGATAAGAATGACATGAAAAATAAGAAAAATTCCCCCATGTGGTTTGTTCAAAACCGCTGGTTGTCATAAAAATCAGACTGCAGTGTCACTAGTTTAATTTATCACTGGCTGTTTCTCGTCCTCATCGCTTATTGCATTACACGTCATCTCAGTCAGCTAAACGTGCTATCCACTTCTTCATTGGGGACAAGCCACCATTTCTACACTGTGAGGATCGGTTTTGATTCCAGCTTTGTCTGCGTTGTTCATATCCGGCCACTGAAACCATAACCCGATCAACTCATGTCACCGAGATTGATGTGCATGAATGCCATTGCGGACTCGACAAATGCCACGTGATAGACTATTGATCAACTCCTTGTCAACATGTGGTGAAACCTAAGATTGTTTTATCCAATAGAAAACACCGTCTACGACGCAATAAAATTTGTAAAAAAAACTCCAAGGACAAATCGAACGCCCGCAACACCGTTATCGGCTGTTCTTCAAGTGTTCAACAGAACTTTCGACCACCAGTGTATACAGTCAGCTCGCCAACCAAATAACTCTGCATACCATACAAACAACGCACACTTAACGAGGTTTTACTAAAATTGTCAGTCTCCTCGTCATTAAATCCTGTTAAGTGATCTTAAATCATTTTCTGTAGTTCAGTGGTCCCCAGCGCCTGTTTGCTTAATCCGTGACGTTTCTCAAAAGGTGCAGGGCTCTGCAAGCTGATGACCAATTTTCCAGTAGACATAGTTTGGTGGCAACTTTCCTTGACAAGTCTGCCTTACAACCACGCGTAACAGCCTCATTTCTGCTCCATCACATAAAAGTCATTTTCTCTCTTGTAATCTTTCTTGGCAAGGTCTAGTGCTGATGTTGTCATTCCGGTCGATGGTTGGCCCAGCCAATTTACATTTAGAAAATTCACTTAGAAACAAAACCCTCCGTTTTGTCGCATTGGTTCTATCGTCTGAGCATCAACGAACAAGTGGTAGTCAAAAGCACGAAGTGGAGTAGTTACCACGTGCAAGATCACTATACAAAAACCAGTAATCTCATACAGAATTTGCAAGGGGTAATGAAAACACACTGCTTTTTATTTCCACAACCAAAAAGTGATTTCATTATGTTCATTGAAAAGTTTTGAAATGTGGTGGTTCTTTTACCGCTTTTGTTAGTTTTGCACTACTTTCTCATTTCAAATACGTTTAACGAGCATACCTCAAATCTTCTCCACTTGGATTCAAACTGGAACTGGTTACAAGTTAATTACAACATTTGACTTCTGGACAGAAACAAGTTCCTTTTTCACAAAAATCTTAAAAATCCGGAAGGCGATAAAAATGGTGGGAAATAGCAAATTGTTCTGTAATTAGTTCGTACCCTGTATTCAGCTTTATCAGTGCCTTTTAGTCTCAGTCATGCGACTAGTACCCACAAATGCCACACCGACAAGTAAACATCACACTGCACTTTGGGTAACGTTCATTTACCTGAGTGGTTTTCACTCTCATCTTGCACGTGTGTTATTACTAGCAAAGAAAGTAATACACTAGGCTATTCAGTAATATTCATCACGAGCGTGTCAACTTTCAATCCAGCCGTGGTCTGTCTTCTCTACACTTATGCCCTGAACGGTTCAGTGTATTCCAAACATTAGTATATACTGATGAATGATAACACCGAACCATCATTCTCTATCAACTGACAACTGAAGAAAAAAGCCGGAAATTGTGCGGATTCAGTCTTTTGGCTAGGCTGCTTTCGCCTATGTGAGTAAGTTTGTATGCTGCTTGCCAAAACTTGCCCCTAATTATATCATAACTGAGGATGATTTCTTGTTTAGCTCATCTACTTTCTTATAGACAACCGTTTTAATCCAAAATTTGAAAAAATGAAATTAGACTCCCCACAATTTATACAAGGTTCAGTCTTGATTTTCAGAACAGTTTCACCGGTAGAATAACGGGCTAACAGTAGGGTCGTCAGGGCTTAATGTTAATTTCCGAAGTTTTTGTTTTTGTTCTGTTTTTTTCCTGTTTGTTAAGCGTATATAATCTGCGGTTGATAATAATAGACGAACTGGGGTAAAATATAGCAACCCGTCTTATGTCTGACCTGAGGAAATGAAATCTACGTGGCAGCTCTTATGACTGATCGACTAGCTGCAAAGGTTATACCAGCTAATGAAAGGAAAGGTTATAAAGATGTCATTACATTTAAATTACACAAATAAGTTATTCTTAGTGAGACACTGTAACAGTTCATCTCTGTTCAGTAGAATACTCAACTTCCTACTGAGTCCCAATCGGCTGGAGTGAGCTTATTTCTAGACTTCTCTCTCCAATCACTCAGATGGAACAGTACAAATACACTGTTCGTTAGCATGGACAAGATCACGTGCGAATTAATGCACTTTGTACCATCATATCTGCAATCTGCTCGATGAATCTCAGATTTCTTTTTTAGTACAACTCATGGGAAAGAATGATAATCAATGTATACTCTGAAAGCTGCAATCTCGAATACTTCATCCATAAACGCAAAGGATCCAAATGTCTTCACTCAAGGAGAAACAACACAGTTTGAAATTAAGTCTTAAAGACATACCTGGTTAAAAAGTTGTGCTGGCGGAATCATGGAATAGAACAGGCTAACGTGCAAATCAGCCCTTATGAAAGAACCTAATACTTGACAGTCACACTACGACCATGTGAGGATAAACAGACTCAAGTTTAGAAGTTCCGTCGGGAAAATGGATGGAATTGTTTGTGTATGGAGTAACATATCGCATAAGCTGATTATAACGTTCTAAGACATTAGGCACAGGAAGCTTTTGCTAGGACTTCGCTAAAATCCGTTGATACACAATTTGATCAGGAAAGGTTATGAGATGCAGTGAGATAAATATATCTATGAAGATGGATCGGGATCAAGAAACGACCCGTGTAGCACATTGCCTGTCGTGATATGCCGGTATCCGGCGGGTTTCGGCTGGCAATGAGTAAAATATTGAAAATGAAAATCCGAACAGTTCATTATGCCATAAGTAAAAGTCAATTAATTCCACTTTAAAAAATGAAGCATAATTTTCATCGAAATTACCGGTTTGTTTAGGCGCACTCGTAATTTTAGACATTTTATTATGGCTGCGCTGTAAGGATCATTGAGGCAGAGGCGGAGAAGGTTGGATGTTATTCTTCGTACTTCAGGGTATAGATGGAATTAACTTGCTTGTTATATTCTGATGCAAGATTTAGGGAGAGTACTTTCAGATCGTTATATTATTTCCGCTCAACCTGAAGTATTCACGGAGATACGAAACCCCAAACAAATACCAGAAAAGTAATATTTTGGTTTACGTTTGAATTTTGTCCAAATTCAGGAGAGTATTACGCCATATGAATTAGAAAATATATGTATTATTACGTATTATTATTATGTATTATTATTATGTATTGTTATAATATTAATGGAATGCCTAGAAGGAATACTGTAAGATTGTTATGTTTCACTTTTGCTCTATCTCGATTATTTACGAAGATATGGAGTTTCAAACACACCCATAAAATTTGTATTATTATGGTTCATGTTTGAATTTTGTACAAGTTCAGGATGGCATATTCGGATTACTCGACAAGAACTGGCAAATTTCCGTAGTATTATTAGAATGCCTAGAAGGAATACTGTAAGATTGTTATGTTACACCCGGTGGGCCCCGACGTTTTGCTACTTCGGGAATGATCCGTACTACCAAGGAAAATTGGATAGCAGCTACCACCGAAATTTAAAATATGGCTTACGAAGCGATTGAACCTGATGGCAGGGTATAGAAACTTTGTGGTCATATCTAATACAAAATTACACGACTATACTCTACGTCTAACCAGGTTTTATGACTAACGGACGCCCTAGAACCATAAGAGGATGGCTGGTGATTGGCTGTTATGTACAAACAGACAGTTAGCTAATAGTATTGTGTATTTAAAATACTCACCTGTTTAGCTGTGTGTGCCACTGGTTTATCATACTCCAAGGAGGTTAACGAATCAGTGGTCGTGTTCACTCGCGTAAACAAAGTGGGAGGAACATGCTCAGACTGGAAAAGAAACAAACCATCAATGCCACTTGTAACAATAGGCCAACTGCAACTGGAAAATGGTTTCACCTTGGCAATAGAGAAAAAATCGATCCGGTGGGGAAGCAGTAATAATCACATGGAATAAATTGGGCATCGTTTACGGTTAGTTTCAGCTTTTGTAATCATTTGCAACTTTTAGTCAACTCAGTTTGAGGAACAGCAACCGAGTTCCAGTTTTATTCCGGCTTGTGCCCATCATTGCTGGGATTCAGACGCCGGTCCACTTTCTCAAGAGGCAGTCACGTTGACCCCAATGTTATTGGCCATATACAACGCAGGATCAAATTGACATATTTTGTTACCCAAACGCTTTCGCTTATAAATGAGGATCAGCTGGCTCTTCCTGATGATAGTTCGTATTCATATACCCCCACAGATTTGTAATGTTGGCTGACTCTAACAATAGTTTTCATATTCACTGCCTATTTCCAAAAGAAGGTGATCAGAATATCTGAACACATGGGAAAGCTGAAGTCTGCTGTAAAGATTGCTACAAGTGTGTCAATCAAACCTCCCACTACTAACCACAACTCATACGATGATAGATTTCATTCTAAAAGACGTTGTAAAAGCCATCAATGTGAAAATATTTTCCGGAAATTTTTCACAATGTGACTGTTCAAATACTCGCATATATTAAGGCTCGGTAACAATAGACGCCATTATAACAAGGCGGTCTTTGTAACGAGAAAAATTCCAAACCTAAAACATCTTTGGTTTGATGGAGTGGCATCCTGCACCTACTACAATCAACATCGGCAGGAATGAAAAATCACGTTACAACAACCCTCATGGTTAACAGGACACGTATTTGCATTTGCCTGAAGGTATGTTCATATTGGAAAGCACTCAAAAAGAGAAACACCTGACTTGACCAAGACAGTCCTCTGCATATAAGCGTAGCCGGGAACTACTCAAAACAGATATTCATACCGAAAATTAGCTGAACGAACCGACTAATCAAATTCAACAAAAAACTTAATGAAGTACCCAGCAATAGAGCTAGCATGCCAGTAACGCCTCAACAGGGCTCAAAATGACCCATTTAGACTACTTACTACCAACTGCAGTAAGTATATTGTAGCTATCGGTTCAAAGACTGACAAACACATAAAGCCTTCGTACAGAATGGAGTTGTTATTTTGCCTTTTTCCAAAGAGTTTAAACAGACAGTGAGGCTATCAAACAACTCATCAATTCATTTGACTGCTGTCGACTTCCTGTATCATGCGTAGGAAGAAGTAAGTACACTGGATAACTGATATGGGGACGCGGATTTCTGTACTCTGGTTACTGCTGATCAGGCATCCAGGGCGAGAAGAAACGAAGACTTATACATTCTTCAAAGACAACCTGGTTTATTTCAACTGGAATAACCACTTTGGATGCATTTCAAGCTTGCCTGCGGATAAAACCGTGGATATTAATGGATTTACTAAACAGATTTTCACTGGTACGAACACGCCAAACTTGGGGCGGATAATGACAAAGAATTATTGATTCTTACGATTGAAATATGAGGTCATCATTGGCCATACGCGTTTAGAAGTGATGTCGACGACATCGTTAGACCTTGAGGAGCTGGAAAAAGAACATTTTAAACCTCGAACACTACTACAGAAAAATAACACTAACACCTCTCTGTTAATTAGATTTCACGATAAAGTACACTACTTACAGATCTTCTGAGATCAGTCACTCAAAACAGAAATAAGGACGGACATAGCCGGGTACTCACAATGTGCGACAATAAACGTTAATTGAGCTACTTATTTGACCAATGCTAGCAACTGTTCATGTTAGTGAGACAGCCAACAGAGCGAACTCACTTTTGACAACGCAGTATTCATAATATTGACATTCCGTTAGGTTGATAGAGAAATAAATATAGTCAACGATTAGCGGCAGACGGCTTGTTTGACGTACACTGACCACCATTCACATACGGCTGCATGGAATTTTCGACCAACCCGTTTTGGCCAAAAGCACTCGTTGTAGATCGTCAATATGCAGGTTCTCAGTGGAAAACGGTGGTATTGTTATGCTTCTCCTATTTGTCCCACTCAAAACCCAACCACAGTTACTGATGAGTAGTTGGGGATTTGGTTAGTTTCAGGTTGAACATCACCCACAATTGATCACAGCTTCCGTATTCGCATAGACATTCAAGTCGGCCCCTTTCTGAAAGAAGCATTAGACTCGAATTTCGCTCTCATTAGGGCTCGTCAGTAGTGCATATCCTTGCTACTGCCGGGACTAGAACTCCGGCCACGCTTTTCATAAGGCAGCCCTGAGGTAATTGAGTTAGCAGATTGTAACCATGTTTCCTCTCGGGGCGATCGGGCAACCCAATCATTACTTACAAGCGAAGGTGGTTAGGCGTTCACCTATAATAATTTGGTTGTGCCTAATGTGAGGTCAATGGCACAGTGGTCAACATCATTGTCTCACAAAAGCTTGGCCGGAGTTCTAGTCCCGGCAGTGGCAAAGATATGCGCTACTGACGAGCTCTAATGAGAACGAAACTCGAGTCTAGTAGTTTTGCTGTTAGAAAGAGGCCCACTGGAAAGTCTGAAGAGAATGCGACAGCTGCGATCAGTTGTGGATGATATTCGAACGATATGTCAACCAAAGTTGCTTAAGAATAATGACGAGATTTCCTGATTGATTCGACAGAAGACGGTAGTTGTTCTGGTAACTCCATTCGACAGCCATACACTCGACTACTCATCAATTTGATAGTACAGAACTTAGTTCATGTGTTGAGTAATATATTGATAACTGCTAAGTAGTAGGGGAATTTAGTTAATATATGGACTGAACGTCACTCACAGTTGATCCCTGACTTCGTAGTTCCATAGGCTCTTCCCTAAGCCACTTTAGAAATGAAGCACCCAACTTGAGTTTTGTTGGTCACAGAGCTCGTTAGTGAACATAACTATGTCAAATTCGGGAATTAACCTCTGACCCACGTTCACACAAAGCAACAGCCTATGTGAACGTCTAGATATGATTACATGGGCATGTATGCTGCGAGATAAATAAGTTTGCTTCATAACAGTTTGTCTGGGTTTCATGTTCCAGTCTTGGCAAGGACGTTGACTTCTAACAAAAGCAAAACTCAGGACTAACTCTTCTGTTTGGAAAGAGTTGGACAAACCTTCTTCTTAAATGCAAGGGCTGCTATCAGATATGAATGATGGCAAACTTACAAAATATATTAGCTATACTATACTTAACAGATTACTAATGATGTGTTGACCAGCGGTTTATAGAAAAATGTTTAAATTTCAACTTCTTCAAATCCACAATATGTTGGAGGCACCAAAGTGGTAATTTGTTGATTTATATGTTGTATGTTACAGAGTTTTTAAAATGAACTGATTTGAGTTGCAAGAATGCTGCCACAACCTAATTTATTATTGCGAAATCGTCAGATTTTTCAAAACTGCGCTTTTGCTCACGTTTCCGGTTGCTCTACTCAGTGTCCTCTTTAAAAGGTTTGCATATGTCACAGTGAACCGTAAGTTCGGAGTGCTTTACTGTAGTTGGCGTCGTTCTTTGGCAAAAATGTCAACGTACTACAGCTTTGGTCAATACTGAACCAGGACTGTGATTTCTTTACAAAACATGTCGTTGAAATTATGTTTATCAGTTCTGTTTCCAACCAGTTGATCCGAATATTTAATGTAAACCTAAATTTTCACAAACCTCGTCAGACATAAAAGAATGCTGACATTCAGTAACCTTGCCGTCCTGATTGTCTCCTCGTTGCGGCCTCCTCATCCAATAAATTAAGGTCTTCGATATGGTAACTAGCAGTCGTAGTCCGCGAGGTTTCAGAACACAGTGATACATGAACAGTGTGACACCCTGAAAATGAAACAAACACCAGATATTGACACTGATAAAGATATCGACAGTCGTGATATGGCCATGACCTAAGAATACATTGTATGTCCCATCAACAGGAGTTAATGATTTTCGGTAGTCTTTCGCGGTTTGGCGAACATAAAAGTCACTGGTCAGTGTTGTATACGCGTCAAAGCCGATGTGTGCCCCACCCTCATGCTGTGACTTAAACTGTGTTCTGGTTGATCACACCCCCATGGACCAACGGCTTATGCGTCCACGTACTTCTCCTGAGTCACTGCTGTTATAGCCCTTAAGGGTTAATGGTGATAGAACTCAAATGGGAACACAAATGTTGGAGACATCATTCGACATGACACTGTGTCACGGTCGACTGCGAGCCTGTGTCCGTCTTATTGTCAATTAGTCCAAGTAACCGTCTGTGATTTCATTCCTTACGGAGGTATTTTTACTCGCAGTTTCTTTCGCTACTACAATGATGAGCACCAGCTCAAACGATCCAGGCTGCACCTACCTGTTGTATCTCTCACGGTAGACAAACGAAAATATTCCATTAGTAACGCAACCCCAGCTAGTCCCACCAACACAAATTCAGGAACACGCACTGAGGAGCTAACTACAACTGACACGTTATCTTGAGTACGATGACTCGTTGAACGAGGTATATTCCGGAAAGCAGACACTAGATACAGCTTCCACGTGTTCGGTTATTCGGCAGCACTGCCTCCTACGCGGTTATTAATACACTGGTGTTAGACGAGCCACAAGTTATCAGCCTCCAAACTAACCCCAGCACCAGAAACTATGTCGGAGTAACTCTGTCGCTTTTATTGATGTTTAAAAATAACTGGACGTCACGTCGATGACATTATAAATCAGTTCTGTGATCGATACTCCTTCGTAGTCCATTTGTCACTTGTGAACGTTCAACTGCCTTCGTTCTCTATTGTTCCAGAGCGTTAGTTCGACGTGACGCAAAAGTATGGATGGATAACTTGGGACCTCCCGATATAGTTGTAGCCAAGAAAAACGGCGACCGTCTGTTTCACCTATATGTCACCACAATATGGATAAGAACAATAAGTAGCTCAGTGGAATAAGGGCGACATTATAAGTAGAAATTGTGTACAAAGCAGCCAATGACATGTGTTCCATTATATGATTGTACAACAGCCTGACTCTGAAACGAATAGGATATCAGTAAGAAAGAGTTATCAAGAGAACTTCAGAAAAGTAACAGTCCGGTTTTACAACCTGATCTCTCCAGGTTGACTGGCATAGTCTGAAAACAAAAAGAAGTCCCAACGGAGCCAAATGACGCCAAAACTATGGATTTGTTTACGAGTAAAAGGAACAACCCTGATGACCCTGTTACTTAACTAGGCCTACATGTAAGTGCCCGTGAAAAGTCGGGTACAGTTCTTTACCACCGTACATGTGCACGCCTCCGATTGTATGACTTCCGGGTAGTTTACCTAACAAACCTGTTCATTGAAAACATGGTATATCAAAGTTTGGTATGCCATAGGCATCAGCATATCAAACTGTAAACAGAAATGTTTGTAGTTTTGAAGCGTTTAAAGAAAACCGCAGGAACATCCACGGATGGATTAGCGTACACAGTGAACTGTTTACTGTCCGATTGAAATCGATTATGTTTGGGTTAAGTCCATATTAGCATTGACTTTTGCAATCTTTCACCAAGTTGTAGAACCATATGGCTTAAAAATTATGTATACATGCTGAACCCATACGCTCGATACGTTTTGAATTCGGTCGTTTTCAGGACCGACCTTTTGGTTAATGCTGTTGGCCAAGTATTAGAAAATTTTCTTCGGAAAACAGTACTCTCGTTGGTACGTGTAATACTTTAAACTACAGGATTGACCGAAAATTGACATATATCTTATGTGGAGTTTGATTCAAGAAACCTGCGCAGTCAATTCATTCAGGATTGTAAATTTTAATGTAGCTTTACTCTAACAGTAACCTACTTCCAAACACCAGACTTCCATAGATCATTGCACTGCTGATTTGATCCATCCAGCTTAAACTACTGTTCGTCGTCGACAATCATACATTCCTGCTGGATGCCAAAGAGACGCTATACTTTGTCCGCATCAGGCCATGTTGTATGTGCTTACGAATGATGTAACATGATCTTCTCACCTTTAAGTAATCAAGGTAGAGACAGTATTGAACATTTCTGTGAACAGCTCTTGTCGAAACACTTGACTAAAGCGCGATTTTTATCTCTGAAGGTTTGAGTGTTGGGTTAATCGTTAGTCACTAAGTAATATCTTCAACTCACCTGGAGACAGTTCCTGATAATTGTGTTTTAGTTTAAGTCCCCCATGAAAACGAGCCACTTATAGATTAGAGGTAGCACACTTCGACCTGCGATGTAAACACGGTTTCCCGTAGGTTTAAACTCATTCGCTGCGTATTGCAGTAGTATCTATCTACCCTCTCAAACTAGGCACACAGTGACACATATATTCTCACATGACACAACATAGGCTGGCATGATTCAGATTTCGCATAACGTGTTTAGGTAGTCAATGTGGTCACAAGCGGGCATTTATCATTGTCTCATACCTTGTTAGGACCTCTTCGGTTATCACAACGGAAATGGACATCATCCGAAAGATTTCACTACGGTAACAATCAGACAGTTCTACTAATTAGATACGACAGTCATTTTATGGCTAATCTTGGTAAAACATTGGGGACTTTCATTCGCATCGTGAATTGTTTAATCAATCGAACGAAAACCGGATAAATGTCTGGCTACTAGACGGTTTTTCATAGATTTTTATCTCCGGCTAGCAGAAGCATACTTTAGTAAGTGACGATTAGAAAACTGCTGGTCCAAAATTCAGCAGGAAATGAGGTGATTGGACAAGTGAGTTACTCCACAATGGTCTGGTTGGATGAACGTGTTTAGCCCTGAAGCTCCGGGTTTTGAGTAAGCCGCAATCGGGATTTATTAAGGACAGTGTGTTCGTTGAAACCGTTCATAAGGGTTTCCGCTGCCGAAGACCATACAACGTCCAGTTTGTGCAGATCAACCTGAAGTATAATATGCAAACCACCCTGTCCTCACTAACAGGATAAACCACGCGCTTAGAAGTAGCACATCTTTTTGATATTAACACCAGTGTCTCGGTAGAAGTCGCCAACGTAATTCCTGAAAAATGCCGGTTATTCCATTAGTTAACCCAACTCACTTGCTTTTATCTGTGAATTTAGTTTGTTCCTTCGTCTCGATGTAATAACATAAAATCCGAAACGATGACTGACAAACACAAAAAAGAACTGATAGACGACTGAACTATGAGAAGTGCACTGATGGGTCGGGAATCCACTATAGGGAATCGGTAGGATGACATGA
Organism: Paragonimus heterotremus; assembly: GCA_013368495.1. Taxonomy (NCBI): domain Eukaryota; kingdom Metazoa; phylum Platyhelminthes; class Trematoda; order Plagiorchiida; family Troglotrematidae; genus Paragonimus; species Paragonimus heterotremus. Next base: position 36,226 of record LUCH01017204.1, read on the forward strand.
GCACCTTCACAATACACGGCGGTGTGAGTTCATTCCACGTGCGAGTGATCATCTGGTAGCCTGAGGGGGAAAATAAGTTGGTCTTTCTTGATTTCACTATCAGACGTTCGAGCTGGCAGTAAGAAAATTCACTCCGAAAACAGAACTGGCGATGCCTCTGACGTTAGAAGAGCATAAGATAATAACAGCTACCGCACCATTAGCAGTGGTCACTTGCCGACAATCCTCAAAAAAACAGATGGGCGGTGTTTCTGGATGCACCCATGTCAACAGCGAATAGTTTTATTCACTCTAGGCAAACGGCTACTGGACTAGTGCGTGCTTGTAAAGGAACAGCAGGCCTGAACAAGTGTAATATATTCTGCATAAAATGTGTTCAACAAAAACAGCGTGGTTAAGCGTTACAAGCCTGGTTGTCTATTTTTCCATCTGAAATCTTAATGGATGAAAGTGCGTGCACTCACATTTCTTGCAGTGTGAAATCTTAACCCCCGTTATTTGCAGATAGGCAAATGAACAATATTCTCTTCAAATTTTGAACATAAACTTAATTCACATGATGAGGGCATTTCAGTTTATTCAATCTTATACCACCTTACTCCCCCTGCGATGGTTCCAACCGTTAGAAAATATACGTGATCTCAAAAGGTTTGAACATTCACCTACACACTCGAGGTGTTTGAAAACTGCATGGATGAGCATTTTGTTGAATTTAGTCCTGGATTAGCTATAACAGTGTGACTTGAATACATGTAGAACTGGACGTCTTGTTTATACAACTGTCAGTACGTTGTAGACCATCACTTATCACGTCATGTAATACGAAACTACGTGAGCAAAACTTCACGTCAAAGCGATCAGGTTCTTTACACAATGATTATGCTTAGAAAATTGAGGTTAGAACAAATATGCAACCATCCTTTCATACTTGCAAGGATGAGAAAGAACAGTTTTCCTACATTTTTGCTGCGAATCAGGTTCATTGTACAAGGGGCGTGATGTAACCCATCAAGCCTATCTGTCATAGATCAAAAACAGCACAACCAGAAAAGAACAAAAGGCTAACAAGGCCTGGTTTGGAATAATTGCACTATTTAACAGAGGCCTGGGAAAACGAGTTGGTCACCTGAAGTGCTTGCAAAATGTAGGTCACTCCGATCCACAGTTGGAATTGCTTTCCAGGTTGATGCATTGGAGTTAGTGCGGCCCACTGAATCAGCCCAGACAAACCACCCAGTAACACAGCGACCACCTCACCCCGGTGTTCGACCTCGTAAAGAAAGGTATAGGCAGCCAGCAATATCGTGATTATATTTGACAGAGTGTAAGGTATGACCATGGTAGAGCGCATTTTCGTAGGGAAACAACTGCGGCAAAAAAAGATGAATCGATTGAAAGAAAACTATCTTAGCTATCAGTACGGGTAATCTATTGCATCAGTGTCTAATGTTAGTGGTCTACAGAGACAAGAAAATACACTTCGCAACGCGACCTTCATGAAACACGAATGGTTATCATTACTGGAGTATCACCTGACTTTTGTTGACGTTGAAGTTCAGTAAACCCGCTTACTTTGTAAAATTGTCTGTCGTGGAGCTGCCCGTTGCAAAGTAGTTCATAACTTTATAAAATTCGATATCCCAGTTTTATGTGAAATTGAAATGCGCACAGATCACATTTGTTGGTTGATAACCCGCTTCACATACTAATGGTTGTGTTAGACGATAGTATTTATGGTAAGAACGGTTTGTAAAGTAACATTCTGAACCGATACAGCTTTCAGTAAAAACCGAATTGCTAGTGAGAGATGAAGACTACGAAGGGAAATGATGATGCCTACAACAGTATGTTGTGATAATGAAGGAATCAGTACGGATTACCCATCGAATAAATGCAACTAGGATAACGGATAAGTGATGGGGTTTTATTACGGTTTTAGGTCGTTACGTTTGGGGTCAAATTTAGTGGAACTCTGTTTCAGTAATTAGGGGCTACATTATTCTAGAAAATCTGTGCAGCCAATCCGACTAGCTTGATCTGGTTCTTTATAGTACAGTCATGTTGGGTTGGTTTTATTGCAAGACGTACCGAGTTAAATGAGTTTTACTTTCATGCCGTGTCACCTAAACCCGGTAATTTAATCAGTTACTATAAAATAAACATTTTTGGTATCGTTTTTTTCAACAAAGGCAATGTAACTATCACAACAATGTGGACGGTTTGATGAGTAGTTTCAGTAGGTAAAGCATGGGACGAGTAAAAAGTGTGCGTCTATCCCACGTTGAGCTAATAATAGAAGGCTGAATCAGCTGTTGGGTTTACATAAAGGTGACAACTTTTGAAACAAACAATGTCTCATGAAAGACCAATAGTATGTAGAAGTGTACAGCCTCATTTTAAGCAATACAACGAATATCTTACCTAAAATTTGTTGGTTAACAGAAAGATCCAGATACTCTGTTTTACAGTCAAAACAGATCAACTAGAAGATACAGACAGGAAAAATGTGTAGCTGCGCGTGCGCCTCATGAAACTAACTATTTGTAAGAGAGTGCACAAAGTGACTGCAATAAACTGTTGGGAAAATCACACAAATGCAGTGGATGCCAAGCTGTGAAGAACGGATTTCACAATGATACTTATAAGGAAGGCATGTCAGTGTGGACTATCAACAAGGTATCAGATTCCATCTAAATATTAATCGGTTTAATTATTCGGAACGACTGAAAAATATGTCTAACCAATTAGCACCGAAAGACGATAAGTAAGCCTTCCAATCGATACGAATGCAAGTTCTGTGGTTTACTGGTTCTTCATACACAGCAGAAAAATGTTCATATGAATCAGCGGCTTTGTGTATGTATGCGTATTTTTCCTCAAATATCAAAAAATTTTGTGACATTACTAATCATATTAGACTAGTTAAATGGTATTGACTGCGGTTACAATTAAGATGTCTCAGAGATACACGATGAATAACGGATAATCAGCAATTGTCAGCCAGAACAACGTTGTTGAGTGGCACGTGTATGGGCGCATACGGCAACAGGTAAACAACTTGAGTCATGAGCTTGCTACGTTTGGTTCCCGCTGTCCTGGCTGCCGTACCTGACTAAAAGGTCTAATTTCGTGTATCTGTATGTATGTTGTTTTAATTCCAGTTCAGCTTCACTTGGCCCAGCTGGTAAAATAAAGCTCCGAACCTTAACATGACTTAGGCGATCTCCACTGAGGTGAACATGGCAGTCACCGTGTCTCATTCTTAGTATGTCAGTCATCCTGCTCATGAGAAATGTGAGATAAACAGGTATGTGATCAACACACATGAACGTGCACCCGAGTTTAACTTCCAGTCAAGGCAATAGTACGCACTATCTCCGAGATCCAGGTTTTTTTTAAACATGAAAATTATGTTCGCATGTGCGTTAATTTTATCGGACAAAAGTTTGCTGCGGATAAAAACCAATAATATGACTACCACTCACTTTATATTGAACAGATTGTGATAATCCACAATATAATACACAGCACCCTTTAGAGCTCCAAATGCTGAAGAAAAGAAAGACAAATGGTCGAACACTCGATGAGGGAACGACTTAGTAAAGAATATCAGTTTATACTGTAAATTAACGGGAACTGTGCGGTGGAGCAGAATGTGTTTTGAATGAATCAGTGTTAAAAAATTCTTGAATTATAGGTCACGACATGACTGTTGAATACTGGAGAGTGACAGACACTGTTACATGGAGCCCGGGAATTTGTGGATTATTGTTACATCAGGCGCGTCCAACTGTATAAACTTTCGAGTGAACGTTGCGTTCCCCGTAAGTCACAGAAGTATTTAAACTGAAATGATATATAACGCAAGTTAACCGTTATGTTTACAGGCTCACGAAGTCTGCCGCTGTTGTTGCTACCGTGTCGTATGTCTTTCACTTTCGTGCTTTTCCAACACTCTTCAGAAGCAACTCGGCGGGAGTTTGACAGAAACCTGTGGATTCTCGAAAACCATACGATAACTTTAATAACTGGAACTCGGTAGCTGACAAATTTAGAACGAGCGCTTCCATGCTACGCCGAGGGTCAACGCTGTTCAGAAGCAAACATCCACGTAGACACAGGACTATTCAGAGAGACATACTCACATCCAGGCATATTTATTAACATTGCCTGTGTTCGTAACCGGAGTTTCACCTAATTTACTCTCAGAATTATTTTTTAATGAATCACGCCACAGGCGGAAACAAACTGTTCTAGAGATTAACTGACTAGGATGAATAGGTATGGATGATTCTGGTTACTCCTGAAACTCCCACCAGTACGCACTACTCTCACGAAAGCAAGTGCACGTCCAAACAAACGTAATTACAGGTTGGAACTTGGGACAGTCAGTATGACGCGTGGACCAACTGATTGTGTCAACAAGTTATATACACTCCGAATCCTGAGTTGTTGTCCTCAGAATGTTATCCAAAGGCGGATTGGACGCAGACATACCGATCCGCTACGTCAGGTGCTACAATTGATAGAAAACGGTACTATAGGCTTTAATGATGCTCTGAAAAACAATTAAACTTTACTGCTCTGAAATCCATCTCAAGCTTAAGCAGATACTCAGCTGTGCTAAGGCACTAACTGTAGGTCTACTAAACAGCCAGGAATGACTTCACTTCAGTTTCACCACCACCATCGCTTTTAATGCGTAATATACAGAGGTCTATTTGGTTAGATCGAAAAATTAGTCTGAGAATTCAAATTAAAAATGCGAGTGTTATTAACCGGTTCAGTCCGATTGTATTATGAGTGATTCCTACAGTCTGATCGTCTTCACCACCTGGTCGAAGACATGTAACATATTTTTCATACAATTCCTTGGCGAACCCTATGAGTAGCTTCGGTTCAATGAAGCCATTTCACTGAAAATGTTGAAGACGCTATCTATATGCTCAATAATGGGTTGGCCAGGGGTTCCGTAACTTTATCTTGAAAAATCACACCAGTCGTATATGAACACACAACGCAATCTTGAGCCGTATTCTTTCAGTTTTTCACGACGTTCACATAACGCTGTACGCTCAATGGTAATCCGCCTAAGAAAATGTGAGCACACAGTGAGACTTTCTACAATGTTAACATTACCAGGTATTTTTTGCAGAAATTACCTAAACATCAACGCTCCTGTTTGTGAGCCTCCGAAACCCAGTTGTATCAAACGCCCCCTGTTCAGGCAAGGAGCAAACTTACGTGTTATTCACAACAGTGAATGCGTAAGTAGGTGCAGCAGATTTCCAGCACGTAAGCTGTGAGGACAGTTAATGTGGTTATATTCTGATTATTGTAGTATGCGTATTGTTGAGCACATCAGATCGGCCGACAATTAGTGAGGTTTTCATAAAGCTAGATTTTTCCACAAATACCAGTCACGTTTATATGAACGAATTTTAAAAATACATTGATTTAAATGACTAGGTCCTGCTGGAAGGGATCATTTACCACACCCAAGAATTCTTTGTGAAACCTCAGCCCACCGGCGCAACTTTGGGAGCGGCTACCAAATGATTTAGCGTAAGGGTTGGATGCGGCTTACTGTGTAATGAAAATTGCATGGAGTGTTGGTTTTCTGGGTATATTTACTTGCGAGCGACCAGGCCTCTGACTGGAAATACTAGGGCACACACCGGCTAAATGAGTTGAGTATCGTCAGTGTAGTGGTTGTTTGGTTAAATCATTTATAAAACAGTTAGCATCAATGTGCCGTGACAGTGTACGCCATAAAAAGTTTTATCTGACCTATACTATCATAACCCCCGCAACAGCAAGTTCGTATGATAAAGGCACTATGATGACAACAAAGGTCAAAGTGATCGATTAGGGTAGAGCAATCAGTTATTACTATTAACCAGAGATATAGCTGTCCGTAGTGATGCTGATGTACATCAATTCTCATCTGCAAATACATCTTGAAATTTTCTTTCAAACCGCCTATCTAGTTCCACTATTTCAAATTTCACTCTAATAAATTCACGAGATTACCATTGCCTGTGAACTATTCTTTTTCATTGTTTTTTCACTGATTAGCCTGTTAAGTAGATATTGACCAAAGCAACAACTACTGGATTACAGATTGTCTCTGTTTCTCTGCACCGCTTAAATCATTTATGTGAACTGCTATACGATTTGACCTATTATATATTTCACATTTTTGCAGCTTCCATCTTGGTGTTTGTAATAAAAGCCGTCAGCTAATCACTCATACATGATTATACACCACTTGCCTGTCAGCAAGTCTGTTCCACGATGGGGGTTAAAAACAATAATTTATGTTATATATATATATATACATTATATATATTTGAGGATTTGTATACTTGAAGCTTAACTATCAACAAACCACATCAGAATAACTTGTCAAAAGTTTTCAACAATGTGAAATATGAACGCATTGACTGTAATATGACGCTTCAAAGCACAAGTTGTATTTGAGGTGGAATCTTGTGGATTAATACGAGCTAGTGCTTCTGTGCAAACCCTTAGGATTCAGCTTGAATGCTTACAGTGTATAGAAAGAGAGCCCAAGAACAAAGTAGCAGCAGCGACACAGTTCAAGCTTTGAAGGGTAATTACAACAACGGATAAAACGCCAAGCTGAATAAAAGGTGAAACTTTTAAGTGCCCGACAAGGAAAGTATTACGTCCGATGTCAGAAGGAGGTGTGACCTGATGAAGTTAGATCAGAAAAACGTGTTAAAGATCGAGAGAGCAGATACTGAATTTTCTTGCCATGGATTCGAAAGTGAGTCAAATGGGGGGGCAACATGCAATTTCACACTGTGCTATGGCAGGGACACTGGTTAATTTCTGCATTCTGTTCTGATTATCTAGTAGTATGCACTTCACTCAGCCTAACTCAAAGTGTCAACGATTTCGAACGGCGTAGCATTCATCTTTGCTAGTCAGTTCGATCTGTAGACACGTTAGTTCACCAGAACAGAGTGCTCCTCTCTGACTAATGCAAACGACAACTTCAATAAGCTGTTTCGAAGTGTATCTACTTAATGAAACGAAAGTCACCAATAGATGAAGATGCTCACGTTTAGTAATAAATATCAATTTTTTGTTCATCAACAGACTTACTGTAGACAATCACCACCATGCGAATAAGTAAATTCATTGGACGATGACTTCGACGTATGAGAAGTAAGAAGATTCCAGAAAATAAGTTCATAGCTTCGAATGTAGAAATGAAACCGATTTGCACAAAACCAAAGAACTGAAGTTGGGAGGAAGATCACAATAATCAATTGCGGAATATATTTTAGACATTTTTTTGCAAAATGTCAGATACCATTCCTGGGCGGTAGTGATTCGAGCCTCTGTAGATCTACTTCTTATCTGAAAACTAGCGCATCATGTTGCAGTTATGTATACGCATAAGTTTTGTTACGACAGCCAAAACTTCCGACGATGAATCACAGATCGACTGAGTCCGTATTGCATTATAAAGGTTAGGTCTACCTCTTCAGATGAGAAAATAGCCCTCTTTTGTTTCCTCATTTTGAAAAAAATGATTGTTCACTTTGTAAAGATTCAACAAAAAAACTTGTTGAACACATTGTGGTGGGGTTTAACCTAGCTTAGGTAGATCAGCCGAATCATATATGCTTCCTAATCCGCAATCTCCTATGTCCGAAGGAAACAGTTTTGAGACGGCATGAATGGACCTTAGCCAGTGGGGTAAAAGTGAGGTTTGTTTCTCAGTCGGATAGGTACTGGTATAAAGCGGGATGGTAATACTGCGCCGATTCTGTATGACGTGGGGGAGATTTTCGACTACGGAGAGTTCTAATGTAATATAGAGACAAATGTTTATCAATATAATTTACGAAAGTTGATCATAAAATTTTACTTGTGACATTGCAGGTTGCCAGTGTACATATTCACTTCATCCAGTGTCAAACGAATGCAAAACTATCAAATTGTCAATCAGTGATAACAATTTTCCTCTTACATGAATGTACCGAATATCAGCATTTCTGCTCCAAGATACCGTCGTTAGTTTTTGATGATCATGTATCTTTTAAACATACACCAGGTAAGAGGTGTGCACGTGGAACTATATATGGTCCAAAGCAAACCATACAGAGCAGCTAGTTCAAACGTCTTGAGACAGATTTATCCTAACGAGGAGGTTGTCCACTTAATAGTCTCGTACGCGGTATTATTAGCTGTAATTCGTGGGTGCAAAATTCTACAAAGAGATCAATACTCTGGCCCAGTATAGTCCCGACATATCTTTAACATAGGAATGATGAAAGCAACACAAACATAACGGACCCCGAATTGGTCAAAATAACCCTTAATTTAGATCGATGTTAATGCAATACAGTAATACAATCAAATGAGCTACCATTTTCTGCAACATTGCAACTGACTGATAGCAATTAGTGTCCATAAACTTACACCAAAATCTGTCTCTTTCGGGTCACCCTTGGGGATTACGCTGTGCTTAAGTCTTCTTCCCAATACCTCTCTATAGTACAGACATGCCAAACATTAAGATCAAACGTCCTTGAGAGTTTACTAAATAAGTATGTTGAATGAATTAGAGAAAAGCTGCTGTGTGCTTCTCAGTTTTGTGGATTAGCGTTCAAATCGTGACTAAGATTGATAGGCAGCATGTTGACCTGTTATAAACCATATAATTTTCTGCAAAATATAGTGGAGAAATTACGAAACAGTAAAATCACATGATAGGTAACCTGAAATATGCTCCTTAAAACAACATAATAGGTGATTAAGCACACTTTAGACCCTATTCATTTGAATATGTGAAAGTTCATTTGAACGATGCACACTCACCACACAACTGTCATCGTCATCGTAATGCGTAGTCAATACGAGAAACAATATCTTCATCCCGCACAAAAACAGCGTGTGCATACTGATTTGAATGAAACAACGAGCATATCTGGTCCTTTTCCGAGAGTTGGGAAATGGACAAAGCGACAAGTATGTCATTATTAGGTACCTTGTTAAAAGATCACAGACAGTGAACACAGTTTATACAAAAATCGTTCATTCGTGGAGCTGCAATTTTTAGGCCCGAATTTAGTTTGCAATGAGGGAGTATGAAATAAGAGTGAAGGCCAGGTGAATTTTGCAGCTCAACTTATCGTGAGGCATTCAAAATCGTGTGAGTTCACGCAGAATGCATTGGTTATCTTGTATACTGAACATGATTACTCGCCCCTGAACGTCTGGGGGATAAGAGAAACTTTGATATGTTCCTCGTCTTTAACTTTCAGTCAGCAAAACCTAATGAGATGGATAGAATTTTGCTCGTCATTCATTCTACGGTTTTCTTCCACAGAACAGATAAAAAGCTGATCTACCACAACATCATGAAATGTTAACGAAGCGGTTCAGGAGAGTGTTGTGGGTGATGGAGTGAATACTGCATTCTGTTAAAACTTAGCGTAGATCCAAAAAGCTTTGATAGATTGCGCATTTTCGTACACATACTAATCAGAAAATCCAATATGTTCTAAAGTGAATCTTCAGAGCATATTTTTCTCCTTCCTATCACTAGTAAGTTATTGTATTATCACGTCGTTATTTTAAAATAAACGGCGGTTGGACTATCAATAAATGCAAATTGCTTCAGCCTAGGGTTTTTATCACAACGTGGACAACTGACTCAAATCACCAGCGACGTAAAATCCTGAACTACCACACCACGCAAGTAACTAAATTATACAGGCCATACACAGAACTAAGTAAATGTAATGGGTCAAAGGGCATCAGTATACATAAACAAATCAAAAAACGTCTATCCACTCCAATTTATTGCCGCTGTCTGAATATGGGTAGCCCGGCTAATCGCTTACTTACCAGATCAACAGTGAAGTATTAATTAGACATTTCATTGTTTAATGAAGGAAATGTGACAATCCTGCTAGTCAGCATATAAACACGATGTAATGATTCCTGGTTCTGCAAAAGCCTACATCATTCACTCTGCTTTCCAGAAAAGGGTTCACATGTTTGCTCATATTATTTTCCGTCACTATAATGCTCTATCATCCCTGTGTTGTGTACGGTGGGATGACGACCAGATTTTTTAAGTGTTTATATTTCTGTAACCGTTTTACCATTCTTCTCGCACAATTGTGCTGAACACAGTTGCAGTAATACACATCATGGTCATCGTCCGAACCGTTCAAGCTCTACGTAAATACGCAGTTCAACTTGTGATAACTTAGCTCCTAGTAAAATAAGTAAAACTGGTGTCCCTCCTGAACTGCCCTTTTCTAACCGAGAAAAATACCTTCCTATATTAAATCCATCCAAGTATAAAATTCTGCCAACAACGCTGCAGGATCTTTTGATACGATTTTGTCAACAATACACCGAAACCAACCGTTGGATTACACATCATAATGCATTGGGCCGCTGACTGAACGGAAGAAATATTTAGAAGGCCACATTAAAATTGTGGCTCTAACATATATTTCTATCTTTTGTGTAAATAAAAACGGTTACCGTTGTTCAATCAGTTGGGATTCACCGATTATCGGTTAACTGGAATTATTTTCACACGTTAACACCCCGTTGAACGTCTTCTGTTTGTTACAGTGACTTAAGCAAATGGCTCCCAGTGTTATAAATAATGAACATGTATGAAATAAGGTCAAGGTCACTGCATTTTAGCAGTCAGTACTTATTGACTGCGTTTTAGATTGTTGTCTAAATGTAATTGTACATGCTACGGCATGGTTATTCGTCAGGCTAACAACTGCATACAAATCTAACCATTACTGTACCAAATGTTAGCTTGAGTCCTTGTTGAGGAACACCCCGAGGCGGCAAACCATGCAATCAGCAACGGCACCAAACCCACTGTCAGAGTCCAGGTTGTTCAACTTTTCAACATCACGATACTTTATCATATGGGTGTGGTGATGTCATCATCAGAAGCAGTGCATTGATGGCTTAAATTAATGACTAACAACCACGCAACTATGAAGAACAGCTTACTTCATGAACGAAAGTGGAGTAGGTAATGCGCAATTTTAAAACAACTGTAACCATATTTTAAAAGTATACAACATATCAACGGACGGCTGAACTGTGGACGAGAATAGTAATGCTAATGAGTAGTCAGGAATTCAGTTAATTTCAAGTTGAACATTACCCAAAATCGATCGAAACTCTCGCATTCCCATAGACTTTTCAGTCGACCCCTTTCGAGAAGAAGCACTAGGCTCGAGTTTTGCTCTCATCAGAGCTCGTCAATGATGCATATCTTTGCCACTGCCGGGATTAGGTCTCCGGCTACGCTTTTGTAAGACAACCACGTTGACCCCTGCGTCACTGACCTCACATTAGGCACGACCAAATTCTCATATGCGAATGTAAACAATGCACCTAGTTCAGTCATAAGCGGATTATGATGGGTACATATAGTCCCAAGAAAATTGTTTAATCAGACGATCTGTATAAACTTTCGAACATTGTTTACATAGTACCTCCAACAATACTTGACACTGCAATCGTCTTCTTGTCATCGTTTCTCTAGAACGTACACAACCTCCTGGACAAACAGAGGAAGAACAATGGTAGTCGTACTGCCTTCCGTCACGAGTACACTTAGAGTTGGACCATTTTCTCTTCGACTGAAACATATTTGCTGATCAACAGCCATTTCGCCTTTACTGTTTACAAACTCCGCCGTCTATCCAGAGGACCTTTCAAAATGTGTGGCTGTCTATGATGATGATGAACTTCTTTGTAACGTTATTACCCATAAACAAACAGTTGGCAAAATGATCGTACTTACCTCATCGTTTTCCCAGCATAAATGTGTATTGCACGCGGAAAACTACAGTTAGGTTTTGGTTTTCCAGAGTGATGAAAGAATCCACAAATAGAGAGAATAGAAACAGAACAACCACAGTCAGCTATTTAAAATCACTGCTGAAATTCAATCAGAAAATGAACAAAACAGAAGTAAACCAACATTTAATCCGGTAGGCCAAAATTATTGTTTTACTCTGAAGCAACCTTAACTGAACGTTTTCACGCAGTCGTCTGATTATTCCAGGAGATGAACACACTGGTCCTACGTTCACAATGCCTGTAGAAAATCTTGTGGTCCAGCTAGAACCATGTATGGTTCGTGAACTGTTTCAAGAATGGAACTCAAACAGCGCAGTGTTTCTTTCTGTAGTTGGACGATATAAGTGTAAAAATGTAAAATATTCCCAGAAAAGTAAGGGCTTTAGAATACTTTAAAAGAAGGGCAGTAATATAGTGAGAAAATCATGCAAAGCTAAGCTTTCATAAACAATTTCTTCTGAAGAGACCCAGTGGAAGCGCGTTATTTTTCTGTTAGGGTTTGCTCGTTAAGCTTTTCGACTCAATTTCGCATTCCTTTCCGAAATATCTTGTTAAAATCGATGCGAAAGCTAGACCACTGATTGTTCTTAGTTGATGTACAGTCCATAATCACCTACTGCTTGGCAGAAACGTGATACGTTTAAACGTAGCAGGTAGAGTTTATATATATTTTTAACATAGAATGCCATTTACGAAGCTTTTGAAATAAGTGGCCACATATTCGGGGGCAGGATTAACATGCATAAAACATAAATGGACGAATCTGTTGCGAGTTTCGCCATCCACATAACTTTGTTAAACCAGAGTACAACTCTGCAACTTTCTGTGCTGGCCGGTTGTTACAGTGAACCATCGGGAATATTTTCCACCTGCGCTTCACAGTTTATGTCAAAAAATACAAGTCCGTTCAAAAGGCACCGGATTATATTAATAAACCCCATGTAGAGCTCAGAATAAGTTGAATCAATGCAACCTACGAAAACTTTGTAAACAGTTTGTTGAAACTTACAACTGAATCAAGGCCATGTAGACCGAGCCAACAAACAAGACGCAAACGAGCACGTACAATAAATTGAAGTATGTAGCTTTTTCCATTGGATTGAAGACCATATGACGCATGTCATCCTTCCCGGTACCCATCTGTAATGGATGTGAGGTCAGTGTTCAATAACATGAATAAGACGAAGGGTTACAAGTATGTTATACTGGTCAATACGGCTTTTCAGATTTCCATGACCGCTTGGTTTTCACAAAACTGTACATCTCTGGCCCATTTTCTCTCCAACATAAAATAGTAAACGTCAGTCTCAATTTACTTCTCACACTACCCGAAGGAAGAAAGGCCAAAGGTATGATTAAACACTTTGAAACTACATTAGTATAATCCATTAGATGAAAACGTGACAGTGTGTCTTCAACATTTGTGTATTTTGTATGAAAATTTGGAACTTCTGAGGCAGAAATTTAAAAGAAAATAACGAAATTTTATAAAGCTGCGATTTATAAACAGCCGAATGGGTCGTAAAACCGGTTAAACTAAATTTTTCAGTGAGTTTGAAAAGAATATGAGGAATTTTTCAAACTGAATAAGTGAAACGAAGGATTCTTTACAACTCCAACCTCTGTTCGTTAATAATTCTTTGGAATAAGTGCAGATTCCAATAAACAGTATGGTTATTATTATCTGTCTGTCTGTTCAGCATAACCCTAAACCATTTCAAAAGGCTGCGGATTGAAAACGATGTTTTTGAAAACACTACCTGCAAAATAACCAAATTTTCTAGTAGTCTAAGACAAACATACGTTGGTCAATACTTTTACTGTGAAAAGAGACAAAATGCAATTGGTTATTAGACTTTTTTTACTTGTATCCACAACAGAAATTAAACATTTATCGACTGTGGATCCCTGTGAATATAGGTCACGTCCTAGAGATTAAGCCCAGATCTACACTGATTAACTAACAAACTGATGATCTATCTTAATGTTTAAGGATTCCCGAAGAGACAGAGGAACAGCTTTGTCATAATGAATTGGTAATCTGTGGAATTGTTGGTGCTGCTTAGAATGGTGGGTGATCGCTAGCCAACGAGATATTAAGATATTATTTTTGTCCGGGGTTTGGGCCGTCTAGCCAATAGTGGCAGACCCTAATCCGGTCGTTTTGTGCACGAATGTAAGATTTGTGCCTGCCAAGCAATGAAGCTCATCCTGTATATTTATTTGTTTGAAACTGAGACGTTGTAGTGCAATTATCCAAAGAACTAATTTCCAGAAAACCTTGTGTTCTGGGTTTTCTTATGAGAGTATTGTTTTGTTTCGTACAATCAAACAATGCAGTTTTCAATTAAGGTTGTTCCTACTTCTTAGGAATCATCTTTTGGGAAAATCAAATATGATCTTTGTTTGGAAGTTGCCTTTTCCTTCTCTTCTTCCTATCAACCACCACTTGTTTCATGAGAAGGTCTTCACAGTAATGTACAATACACTACAGAACTGATTGATGGCTTCTATTAGTCTCAATACTGTACAAAAAAGAATCCAATGTTCCTAACTTCCGGTTACTCTCAGATTTTCTCTTGAGGTTCACGTTCCCTAATCAGCATGTTTGTTTTTATTGGTGAGACAACAGCACACACGTAAAATAAAAAAATAACTGCTTATTTGGGTAAGCTGTTCAAAATCACCCGAAGTTAGACGAAATATCCATGATATTGTCAAGCACTGACAGCCACTTGCTACTATCACTGAAGAGTGCAGTGTATCTGAACAAAATGTCTTAAAATACGTAGAGGTAATATTGTGTGATATACTCATCCACCGGCTTTAACTTCAACGAATTGCAGCCGATATGTTTAACCAGAATACAGTCGTTATTACCAAGTAAAGTAATTTCATCTATACAGACTGGTGGACTGATAGATTCTGAAAAACGCATGAGGAAAAAAATATATTTTCAGTATACTGCTTGTAACACCAATATGGTTCCAACATTCAATGGTTAAAAATCGCATGGATCATAAATTGCGTTGCAACGGGCTTGATATTGCCCAAGTCAACAAATTGTGGGAGGTACAAATGTCCGAAAGATACCCAAATTTCAGTTGTGTTATTCATCAGATTAAGCACTAAATAACAAGTTATTTATTTCCCATTGTATAATGCAAACCATGTGGTGAACATTCTTGTTTTGTGCCTATAGCAGTGGAACACAGCAATACCCCATTCTTCACTTTCAGCCAGTTAGTAGAGTAGAACAACACACCTTCGGTACAACCGAGAATATTTTGTAACTAATATCCTTGTGCCAAGTTTTACGAGCTGCAAATACAACCACTAGCAACCACAAGTGAAACTGATAGACTCACCAAAAACTAAACATGAGATTATACCGTCTCCATCTTGTATTGTGAACAGCCAGCCGTTACTGATAACGAAAGTTTCGACTTCTGGTTTATCAACACTTCCAAGTAAATTCTATTTGAATGGACTGCCTGAAGCAATCAAATTCTCTAGCCTGGCTACTAAGAACTAGCTTCCAACTACTCTGTGTACTGCGCTCTACTGATTGCGTTAATTATACCATATAGTTGGTGACATACTTATTCAGTTGAATTTCCAACACATTCATCTTGGTGGTAGTTCATAATTCCATCTGGTCGTTGATTTGTTGGTTTAACGTAAATCTAGTTAATTTACTTTCCCCAATGTTTCTAGTACTCGCTAATCGTTTCTCGATGACAAAACTCTCTTACTGTAAATGAGCATCCACTGACGTGAACTATGTAGATTGTTGAACTGTACACGACATAACCCCACCGATCGTGTACTTTGGTATTCACTCGACGATAGGCGCAAAACGCTTGCCGCTGAGCTACCCGCTGGATTAAGACGTTCCCCAAGCAAAACGTCAGGACTATTTGTCCGACTTTCAGGTCGTGTTGATCCGACAACCCTGCTTTCCACCATAAAGCGTACCATTGTGTGAACGAGATAGTTTTGGAAGGTCATCAGCACGGCAACAAACAATGAGTCATGTTCAATTTAGATGATAGGTTTCACGGATGCAATCCTCATATGGGACCAACCTCCCCATTTCAGGATTGAACATTTTAGGATGAAAAATGTTGTCTTTGTTCGGAAGGACCATATACCACGACTGCAGTAGAAACAGTTTATTCAGGGTAGCTTGGGAAGTATAAGATTTACCGAACCGCACGTCGACATATTGTTATCGGTCTGCATTTTAGAGAACAGAACTGTTTACAATTACCACCTATTAGATGTTACTCAAATGTTACCAAATGACCGCTGTTCTCAAAGGACGAAATACCGTAGTTTGCTTGTTTTCGATTCTTACTCAAGGGATTGCATCACATTCCCTTCGAAGAAATGAACCTAACTGTCCTCTATCCTTCGTGGTGCAGTCAATAAACTAAACTAACCAACCTTCTTGAAAATCAAACAAACTTACAGAATGAGCCTAGACATAACATACCAGTTTATACCCTGCGATCTAATTAATCCTTCAGTCACCCAAGTAAACCACGTGAACTATACATGCCAGCAATGTTCATCCTCAGCGCCTGTCCTCACTTAAGCTTACCAAAATACGTTCAGTGACCCCTCGGATAGTGAGTGAGTCACATTATGCGTAGAACCATCCGCCTATATGTCAGGTAAAGTGAATTTCTGTTTGGTTTCGTGTATTATCCATTAACAGTGTAAGAAATTGGCACCTAGCGTGAATGGAAAATGCAAGGTTGGCAAGTAGGGAAGTAAAGTATCCAGCTGACGGGGCATATATCAGTCTTCGCTCAAGTTTTAGTCATTACGAGTCCAAGAAAGAGGTAAGGTTATGATATTTAATTTGCTCGCGTTGCCTGTGCATTTTCTTTGAATAAATCAACTTTTCAAAAATTCAACCTGCTAGTGAACAAAACCGATTAATAGTAACATTCATTCAACTATCACTTATCACATTCCCTTTTAGCTAACTGCATCGTGACATTCGTTAAAGTAAAAAAGATGAATACTGAAGAAAGGTCGCTATGCATCAGCGTCTCGATCAGACGAAGGGAAAACAAAACTCCAAACATATTTATCTACTCATCGTCACGTACATGTCTTAGTGTTATTGACCGAGCTCATTGTTATGGAAGACAGTGCGTAGCCCTAGTCATTAGCCCTCTGCCTACACATTGTACAGTATATCTATTCTAATCCGGCTGTTTACAAGGACTGCGTTATTTTTTCTATTTTCCGATGTACTATTCGCCGATTTGTCAAGTGTCATTGCATATGCAATAACACGTTAACTTATAATTCTGTGACTATCAGGTAACAGATACTGCCATCCGTGAAATGATACTTAACTCTGTAGAACACCTTTGTTGTGTAATAGTGAGAAGAGACAATATTATGTCTCGTGAGTTTAATATTATCCCCTGCTCCCAATGTTTATCGCCACCGACCTGTAGACATAATCGTACTTCGATATATGGTTCAATAGAATGTTAGACTGATTCACATACACAGATCTGCTCACTGTGTTGTGTAACTCAGGAAATGATTTCACCGCGATTTGATGAAATCAAGTCACTGACTTACCTGAAGCAAAATAATGTAACCGGAAAAGGTGCATGTGCAAATGATATCTCCATGTTTGCCAGCTTTCATAGAGCACTCTTCGAAGGACAGTCGAGGGTATAATGATGACCGATCGATCGAAAAGCGAACACACCTATAGTTATCCAATTGTGACCACTGGGCATTAATGAAACGTATACGAAATGCCGTCGCCTGCCACCAGAGGAGGAAGATGCGAAAGTTAGGATATTTGAGAGCTCCGCATATGAAATGCTCGTGGTAAGTAACATTCTAAGATATGAGTGTAACCAAAGTCTAGATATCACAGATCCACTCATTATTAGTGTGTTTACTAGAATGATCATCACAAAATACTCTGGTCAATTTTCAACCGGCTGAAATTGTTAACACTATTCAAACATTTATAAAACTGCCATTTTCTTCATATCAATTCTTGCTATGATCAACCTGGCAATTAACTGCATGGTAACTAAAAGTTGACGTAAAAATTCGGACTTCATATTGTTTGTAATGACTCGTAAGAGAGCAAGCCATTGTAATGTAGACCCACTCATTTCAACCACATGAGAAGTACGGTCTAACGATTGACCAGTTGACTTCTGGTTTAGACATTCATCACTAGGACCGAATTGGCAATTGCATTTCTTGGTCGCTTTTGATTTGTCAGGATCGTCATTCGGCAGTGAACTAATCGGAATACTACCAATGACCTTGTGCATCCTCATCATTAACCAGTGACTAACTTTGTCTAATTACTCAGTTGACTCTCTAACAGCAGGTTCACCAACTTCGAGGAAGTCTTATTAAGGTTATCCAAAATACTTCAACATTTAAAGTGGGTCTCAACTTTCAAAATGTTTTTACGGTTTGAAGTGATTTCTAATTTCTACTGAGCCCGCCATATCTTTAAACTAGGCGTCTGTTTTTGTTGTCTATCATGTACATTCCACTGAATACCACACACAAATAGAGAGTTCGATATAATCACAGACACTCACAGTGACCCAAGGTGAAATCAACCATCACAGCCATTGGTAATGAATAATACTTACTACTCAGAAACTCTCTTCGTTTTCGTTCATCATGTGCATTAAGTGGCACGTCTTATTCTTGCTTTTAGGATATAGTTTCAGCAACCAGCATTACACATGCTATGTGTCAGGAAGAAAAGTTCACGGCACAGTGATCTGTGCAATATCTGTCTTGGTAGGAACGCTGCACAAACGAAACTGAACCAACGGGGATCTAGGACTTGGAGAACTTGGAAAAATAAACCGCATTATGATAGTATACGTTGGGTTACTACAGTTAGGTAGAACCATCAACTCAGAAGAAGCAAATGTTTACTCGTTCTATTGCTAATTTGGACTTTTACGAGTTTTGCCCAACCAAACGATGTGTTTAACCCAAAAACTTGAATTTTACCCACCTACGTACAAAATGAGGACCACCGACACATTAATGTCCCAAGTATTGACTCAATTAACGCACCAAGTTAATTGTATGAAGCTTATCAGTGTACTTGCACCCCGAAATGGAATTTCATGAGGTTGTATCAAACTCCGAATGATATCGTGGGTAATACCATTGTTTGCATTTCGCAACCTATGCTTGATTGCGGTTACAGTAAGCATAGTGTCGTCAAATTCAAAGATGAAGTGGTCACAGTATTGTAATTCGAGAATCTAGAAGAAACTAGCACGTGAATGACCACCAGCAGAGAACGGCCTTACTTTAAGCTGGAAGACCCCAGCATCGTTGTTTGACAGCAACAAAGCATCACTGGACAGTCAATAACGCTTTCACTCCACACGAACACCGACGCTACTATAGTTGTCAACCTTACCGGCGGATCACCAAGATATCCGTAATTAAGAGTTTTATGTTATTCATGGAAAAACCAACATTTCTTGGTGAAGGAGTTCTGTTATAAACAGACGGTTTGCGATTTATCTGGAAAAATTGGTTGGGTGAATCAAGTGTGAAGAATAAAATCTACTCAATCCCCATAGGACTCAACGCGATTCCCCTACCGTTTCGTCAAAAGTGATTTCGCGCTTGAAACTGTTTAAAGTACTACAACAAATGGGCAACGCTGACTCCCAGCCTACTCTGTACATCTGGAGTTCGAGCAACGACTCGTTGATCTGGAAAATGTTACAGAGTGTCGGTCAGTGCTATCAATTCCGGAGACTGAAAAGTGTACCGTCCGTGTCTAATATAGTGGCAGTGGCGTGATCTGTCAGTATGCTTAGTGCTTCGGAATGGTGCCAACCAACTAGGCTTGCACTGGATCAAAAGCCTATCAGGCACGCTAGATAAGGAAGAGTCGATTGTAAGGAGTGCTGAAACCTGAAGATTTTTCGCCGAAGTACTCCAGCAAACCGAAAGATAAACACGGTCCATCAAGTGAAATTCAGGCCAACATCAAACTAATTTCTATTTCCGTGTCTTTAAAGCACCGAACCCGGTTTAGTCTAAATTTGGGGAAAAAGTTACACTCACACAAAGATGATAAACTCACTCTTGCACAACAGTGTGAATTGGAAGACAGCTGTTCCTACCAGTAAGGTAGGTGAACCTGTGCAAATCTGTGATGATTGCAAATTATTCACCAACCACAATTTCGTACTAAACAAAGACACTCTGTATCAGGGATGGGTTTTTCACATTTCACTCACCATCGGTGAAACATTCACAAAGACTGAAACTAATAATGGAACTTGATAAACCATATCATGTTTGCACTGCAATCACTGCAACAAATGACCACTATCAAAACACATGGTTAATCTTTGGTACTGCTTCGGAATCTCCAATTTTCCGAGTAATTGTAAGAAACCTGGTCTATTATGTCGTTTTAGCTTGTGCATACTTGAACAACGTGGTCGTAGACAAATTCACGGCATCCGAACAAATGTGTACCCTACAACTGAAGCATTACGGTTTCAGTAAAGTGGTTCGAAAGTAAAGCGACCGACGAGTGAGATTTTCGTTGAATCCCTCTGAGATACGGACGAATTAAAAGTGGTTTCAATATATATCAAATGATGAAGTACGATCAATTCTTTGTTCACCGGAACCTTGAAACGAGACTGTGCTCCATTCAACGCTAGAAATGCTGTTAAACTGAAACCGTTTTCCATCACATGCATCCCCAATAGTTCCTTGGTTGTATAGATTGTTACACGACAATGATATCTGGCTTACGAATTAATAAAGCGTCGGATGTTAACCAATATGTAAAGGAGACACAATGTATCTTCAGTTCTCACTGATTACGATCCACAGAACTAATATTATTATTATTATTATTATTATTGTGTGAAGCTTCAACATGCCGGTGGTGTAAAGGTCAATCGTTGAATTCCTCCGACCGAATACGTCAATAATGTGAAAAACTGTTTCTAGTAAAACAGAGAGGCGATGGTTCTAATTTTTCGGTCAAACGTTTTCAATAAGAACTCCGTGAATAAAAAATTTGGACCATCCTGATACTAAATCGTTGTTGGTAATTATCAGGGATGAAGATAAAAAAACCTGTTTTCACGAATAACACAAAAATACGGATCACATAATTCTTTCCATTTTAGGCACAAATTTTTCCATCACATGCAAAAGCAAATCACTTTGGTGCATTAGAATTTCCATGTTGGAATCTTTGACGTGACGGCAAGAACGTAATTGGTCCAACTAACCAGAAGAGATAACCAATCTTAATCAGAGCACTTTGCATTGGCTACTCTGGTAGAGGAAGTGGTACAGTTTTATTCGAGGGGTGTCAACGGCTTTGAGTAATGAGAATGGGGTTAACGGTCAAAGTGGAGCACAGAACATCTGACCCGTGGTTGGTTCCTTTGACAGGTAAAGGGTTGCGAGTGGTTAGGAGTGTCTATGGATCTCACATCCAATAGAAGTGAGGTTTAGGGTCGTGGTAGACTTCGAGTTGTAATATGAGAGTGGACCATTTTGTGACGCCCTGTTCGCCCGTGCTGAATCCAACTGAGAATGTCTGGAGCATGGTGAAAGCAAGAGTTGAAAGGCAACTGCAGGTGCACCATGAGACAAATTAATACTTTCGCCAGCCGAATTGACGTAGTCCAATTTCGTTTAGTAGTTGAAGAAATCAGAGGCCACTCGCCATATTTATTGATGCTTTTCATGGTTCGGTTCCTTCCTATACATCGTTGTTAACTCTGTTTGAGCTGTTTATCTGTTCCAGAGGATAAATCTCTGATACAGTACGTAACGGTTACACGTATTTTTTCATAGTCCTACCCAATGACTCACGTGAGCTGATGAACCAGTCCAATATATTGTCATTAACACATAACACGTGCAAACACCATTTAATTTGGCTACTCGAGTGAACTAATATAAAATCTCTGTAATTGTTACTTGCATTTCCACATCTCATATACCTCCAAGATCGCGGTCAGTAAAAACTAGTGGTTGTATTTAGTCGCACGTATACAATATCCATTCACGTGAATAGTACTTTGAAGAAAACTAAAAGAATACACTTTTGTATTTAATAGCTCATTTTCAAGTTGTTAATGCCGTTTATCACAAACTTAGTTGGGTACGTAGATCACTACGGATGGATGAGAATAGCCACCAACCGGTCGCGTTTCCCGTGATTTTTGTCCATTAATCATGCTACTTTTAAAACCTGCGAAGTACTGTTTTAGCGTTTTTCGTCACATAGACACTTCCAAGGTGTAAATATGCGGATAGCTCGGTTATTTTTAACCACCCAAACAACAAACGAAAACTTTACACAATCTAGCCTCACTCAAAGGCTATGCATTGGTTTACCTAGGGCTAAATTCCAGAAATTGGGAAATGCAAAATCAATTTGTGGTTGATCTGAATAGAACATTCGTCGTTCACTGAGAAGATGTGAGTTTACAGTTATGACCCCCAACGTTACACCATTCGTCGCCTCCATACAGCATCGTTCGGCATGACCAACAAAGCTTGCGCAATGGTCCCCATTGAGGTCGCACATAGCAGAGATGACTACTCTTTCCAGGGTCGAAATTTTACAATATGTTGACTTTGCACACCCAGATGATCACCGTTTATTATTGTCTCATGGTGCACCTGCAGTTGCCTTTCAACTCTTGCTTTCACCATGCTCCAGACATTCTCAGTTGGATTCAGCACGGGCGAACAGGGCGTCACAAAATGGTCCACTCTCATATTACAACTCGAAGTCTACCACGACCCTAAACCTCACTTCTATTGGATGTGAGATCCATAGACACTCCTAACCACTCGCAACCCTTTACCTGTCAAAGGAACCAACCACGGGTCAGATGTTCTGTGCTCCACTTTGACCGTTAACCCCATTCTCATTACTCAAAGCCGTTGACACCCCTCGAATAAAACTGTACCACTTCCTCTACCAGAGTAGCCAATGCAAAGTGCTCTGATTAAGATTGGTTATCTCTTCTGGTTAGTTGGACCAATTACGTTCTTGCCGTCACGTCAAAGATTCCAACATGGAAATTCTAATGCACCAAAGTGATTTGCTTTTGCATGTGATGGAAAAATTTGTGCCTAAAATGGAAAGAATTATGTAAAGTAGTAATGACCTCGTTCACACAACCTGGACTCAGCAATTTATTTGCTTCTCTTCGAGTAGCTTCTCCCTAAATCCCTTAAATTCCGTAAGCAATGTTTGCATTAGAAGGTGGTTAATAAGGCGGGTACAAGATTAGAATCTTTTACTGGGGATAATAGAGCGCCCTGTAAAAATGTGATGACCTACAGAAGTTGCTGGTGAATTGAAGCCATTCATGATTCCGAAAGACCAAAAAGGGGCTACATAACATTTTCACTTTCTAGGGCTGTTGCATAACTCCATTGTATATGGTGTAACAACAGTTGGTCGAGTAATCGCACGATGCCCCCCCGGAAGTTAGGAGAAATTGTGCACTCGCAAGAAGCTATTACTGGTGGCCGTAAGTTGATTGAGATATTGAGCGTCAGGTGAGTTTTTTCAGACATACGAAATTAATAATCCGTCCGAAGCAGCATGTCACTGGCGTCGACAAGAAAGACCATGGCTGCCACTGCGTGTAGATTACTTTGGTTTGATCAGCGACTTCATGCATTTGCTTACGATTAATGCCCACTCCAAGTTGATTGATATCTACCCCGTCAAACATGCAGATTCCTAGTCAACGAGCACAAGAATTTAGTTTCGTTAGTCACGTTTGTAATATTTAGGACATTTCGTGTTGACAAACGAAGCCTCTTTGTCACCAAGGATTTGCGATAATTTCCCTGCAACAGTAGAATGGTACATACTTTGCATATAAAGTGTGCACCTTACCACCTTGCGTCAAATGATTCAGCTGAACATGCAGTTAACACTGTCAACCTTGGTCTTCCAAGGTAGTACTAATGGAACAACACGAACTAAACTAGAATGGTTTTTACTCGCCCACAAACATCATCAGGAAGGACAGGGAAGGCACTCGCACAGTTGATGCTTGACAGAAAGTCAAGAACAAGAGTACATTCACTTTTCCCTGATTCTCGTAGTTAAATCGAAAGAGACCAAGACGGCGTGTGCACAAGCAAGCAACAGAAGGAGAGTTCCGTTGGGAGCGTTGAATGTTGTTCATGCAGCATTGCCGTTTGAAACGTGTCGGCGACCTGCTGCTGCTGTTGTTAGTTCTACAGAAAATTAATCTGGCATGCAGCTAACGACCTCATCATGCATGGACATTCAGACCCTGTTCCACATCACAGCACGACGACGCTTGAAACAAAGATGTTGATGGGAGATACCGATATACCGAGTGATTCAGAACCATTTGCTCCGGTGCGACCAGCAACCATATATAAGCGAACGAAGTTTCGTGCTCAAGGCGAGGGCGGAAATCAGTTAACCGACATCAACCTGATACTCTGTGTGATCGCTAAGAGAGAGGGGACCGTTAATTATGAATTACCGAACCAATCACGTTTCCTCACCACGCTCTGATTGGTTTTGGGCGGTCCTAAACGTATGACTGCCACGCAATTTGTTGATTACCTATTTGAGTCATTTGGCCATGTGCACACTGCATCAAATCAATAAGACACGGTGTGACTTGGTTGTGTTTTATCGCTGTTTGAACTATGGATCCCATTTGCCCGCTATTGCACTATCACGTCATCGATTTTTTTACCGTATGTAATGGTCTAATCTCCTAAACACATGTGTATGATTTAAAGCGTTCGGTTGTATATTTATCAACCGCTGATCTGACATCAACCGTGAAATTTAGACACTCTGACTGCGCGCTGTTTGATGGAGATGAGGAATGGGATGGTCGTCCTTGTCGTTTACTCTCGTTGACATGATGAGGAAGCTCGTAATTCTTTTTTGCAACTCCCCGTTTATTGCTTCAAGTAACTTGGCCTATTATTCTTTTCACAATAATGAATGTATCAGACTGTTGTTCTTGTTGTTCTCTTCAATATCATGTTCCGTTTTGTTCTTTATTTGTTTCTTATGGGTCTGGTGAATTTTGCTGAATGCCACTCACTCGTCCGGTCAACACTTCACAGATTTAGCGCATTTTCTCAACAACTCAACGTACTTAAGCAAGAAACTTTGAGGTTTCGCTGTTGATTCAAAAGTGGAAGACGCATTTCTCCTTATGTGCTAGATTGCGCACGGAATGTCTCAAGACTGAATGATTCAGTGCTGTAGTAAACATTTCCAACATGCAAAATGACGGTAATACATAACTTGCTGTTTAGTCAGCTGAGGAGAAACAGTTGATTCCTCACTTTGGACCTTCCTCTGCCGAGAATATAGGCAATTATTGCAACAGCGCACTTCATAAATATCGTCGGTCTACTGACACACTCATGCAACGGGATTTAAGTCGTTTTCGTGAAAACTCACTGTCCCGTCAGAGTGGATCCATAGATCTGGCGTTATTCCCCGACTTTCAAACGTATCTGTTATTACTGTGCAAACAGCGGGAAAAGTGTTGAACCACGTGAGTCAAGACGAAAGTCATTACCTACAGAATGAATAGCATTCAGCAGAAAAAGCCTAGGTGATGGGCGCTGCACCAATAATCTGTACACTTGAAACGGCAGTGAATACAGAACGAGAGTCGTATATTTCTTAGCAGGTTCGAATTAATAGTCGATTCTGACCAGTTGTTTTGTCTACAAGCATATCAACTGTTCAAATCTGGTATGAGAGCTAGACCGTGTGAGTACCGTTACAAAAGTCGGAATTGCTCAATAACTGATGAGATCTTAAAGGATGGCCCGAATACATGACACAGTTTAATCGTGCTGATGAATTTAAAGTCTGTTTTTTAGTACGGCATTTGCCGATCTTCCGATGAGCCGATGTGAGTATGCACACATGATGATATTGGAAAAGCACACTGAACACACATACATGACCACGTGATTAGGTTATGCAGGGTTAGCGCGGATCGCTTTCAAAGCTATTTATTTCATTTTAGGATGATGGACCTGATTGGTCATTACGAGACCGTGAAGATGGTTCAAATAGAAATAGTAAGAAATGCTGTTTACTCCATAACAGTCTCTGGAAAACGTCCATTTTCACAGATCGAAACGTCCGATAAATTTAACGTAAAGTCCTGTTTCCAATACTTTCTTCTTACTGAGAAAGGATCATGCCTAGAAGAGTGTTTGCCAGTGATTGCTGCTGTTAAATAGTTGTCGACGCAACACGGTTAGTTAAGCAACCAATCAGTGACCGTTACTGATGGGGTGTTAAAACGAAATTTTGAGTATACACTTTGTTCTCCTTTCAACTAATAAGAAAGACGGAATGAAACTGTAATCAGGCCCGGCCTAACAAATAATTAACACTAAGATACAACACTGGACACCTTCTACCCTCCAAGCTCACACAAGTAATAGTGTAACGTGTGCTGTCTGTTCATCAAACAGATTGAATACAGTATACGACTGAAGTGACGTACCATAGTGTAGGATCAAATTACTATGTATGCGAGCCACCAATCTGAGGTAATTTCATTCAGTTCGTCGTTGATGCGACCGGTAGAATGAGGTAGAACTAGCACACTTTTTTTTAATGTTCTGAAGCATCAGTATGTGCAGTCTGTGCTCGTATTTCTGCGCAGGTGAACTAATACCTGGTGATCATTTTAGGTTATTCTGTTCGTTTTGTATGCGATGAACTAGGAGGCTACGATCAAGTGTGAATTGTGTACAGTTTGAACAAGGCAAAACAAAATTTATGGCTGATCAGTTAACGTACTGCTGGGTGATTTTTATCAACGTTGGTGTAATCAATAAATTTCAGTAAATAAGTTTTATGTTAAACATCAAACTATTGGACGAATAACCAGGATTGGTGTAATGACTAATTGTTCATAGTAAAGACTTTCGTTCACAGATGCATTCCACTTTGAGCTAATTTACATCCGCCGCCTCAGTTTGATCAAGTACATTAGACGATACTAACTAATTTGTACACCAAGACATTTGCTAATAGTTTGACTTGAATCGCTAAGAATCGTCATCTGAATTATTGCATAAAGTAGGATGTAGTCTGGTTAAGCAACCGCTGGTAATTTCAACAATGGAGTCTGTGACAAGTAGAACTTCATCAACAAGAAGTTTTCACTGTATACTTAAGCACTTCTGCCGTTTATGCAAGAGTAAAATATGATCTAAACTACGGCGAACCTGCAGAGACTCGCTCGATGTCGCCAGGGAATGTCTGGGGATAAAATCAAATATTATGTTGAGATTGTATGACTATCTCCTTGTACATACCACGTTCAACAATCAGCTTGAGATTGTTAATCCGTTTATTGCGCAACCTTAGCAAAAATGTAACGAATTCCGCAAGGCTTTAGTTAAATTGAACGTTATGAACAAAGCCAAAAATGAGATCTCTGGTTCAGAAGCTGTATTCCATGATTCGCCGATCGGAAGCCTTATCTATATGACTGAATTTCAAACCTAGCGAAAGGCGCAATAGATGCCACTTATGTAAATCCGTCAACCCGCTAGTTCTAACTGACCTCCACCACCAATAGTTGGGTAAAACCGCATGGTTGCCGACCAACAGAGTGGTCACGAAATATGAAGATATTTACTGCTCCATTGAGCAAAGTGGGTAGGTGTCACCTGCCTGGATTGGGTCCCCGTGATTACTGAAACCGCTGGTGGGAGACGCTATCCGAGATGACAGTGTGTCGCAGTCAATGGCGTACCTGTATCCATACCATTTCTAGTTCTTCCTCTTGGTCTTCTTTTAATAATTTTCATCCTTCTTAGTAATGTTGTCCTGTAGGATATTCTACGTCACTATTGAGACGAGAAACGACCTGAGCCACAGTACCTTTTGGTCAGGCTCATGGCTGCAATGATTATGATGATGATAACGACCCTCACCTCTCACTTTTATGACACTTGTCTGGAAGGTGAACTTGTGAATATACCTTGAAGGTTTTGGTAGTTTCCCATATTTATAAGAAGTTAATTTTCAGTCAACCAAGAGATAATCAAACTTTTTAACACTGAAAACAGATGGTGTATCTAGTATGGGAGTGAAAGATCAAAACGAGTACACACAAAGATAACTGAAGTTGTAAAATTAATGGTCCTTTCCCCAAAATGAATAACATTCAGTCGATTGAAATATAATTGTATGGTGAAGAGTAAATCTGGTCTAATGAAATTTTTCTGTCAGGAGTTAAATGGTACCAATAAGGCAAATTACCGACTGTTCACAAGTTCTGAAATTATGACCATTCAGTCAGTTCCAAAAATATTCCAAACCGGTAAAAGAACTATTTGTAAGTTAGGTTAAACTGTAAAGCATACAAAAGCACCAGATGTGAGTAGTATGAAAATGTACTGGCTCAAAATGCTAAAATAGTCATATCTACCCAAGCTTAATTCATTACTTAATTCAACCGGGAAAGGATGGATGAATAATATTGAGCAAGTCACACAATCATTCTTAAAACACAATGTGTTAGATACCCATGAAATGACAACCAAACTGGGAAACATCGGTAGCGTTGATCAGCTGATATTTTCTTGCAGTGTTCATTTGCTTTTGTTAATGCGTTTTCGATCAAGATGAATGGTTTTGTGTGTATTTTCATTTAGAAGGCATCAATTTCCGACTGCAGACAGACTAGCGGATGTAAACAACATGACAAAAATGTGAAGAAACTCAGTTTGTCTTAAGCTCGTAGAAAGCAATATAAATTTGCACACTAAGGTGACTTAAGTACTATGTGTTTAATGTGAAAAATTCACCGGATAGATGTTATAGATGTTATGGATGCTACTCAGGTGTGCGCGGTGAATCTTGACACGATATCCCACTGAAGAAATCGTAGATGCTAAGATATTTAACTAATAACCTATTTGTACTGATTATTCCAGGGCGAGATTCTGCACAGTTTCTGTTAGCACTTTCGACATCAGCAGTTATCTACAAACTCTGCTGAATCCGAGATAAACAGCACAACCAATTCGTAAGTGAATTATTACCTATGACTTTCCACATCTATCATTATTACAGTAGGAGATGTAGTAAACAAAGCAGTCGAGTATCAACAAACACGAAACCGCCTGTTTTTTCGAGGACTTTTTTCTCACTAAACACGCTATTTACGTCACCTTTGTGAAATGTAGCAAAAATTACTAAGAACTCACTTCATGCGACCGGATCCTTGCTAGGCACATTCCACCCACGATACGATTACCATCGTATATAATCGAAACGTCTCGGAAAATCTGAGTGCATGTAAACAAGCAGGGCGGTTGGTTGCGCTCCACGCTGATTCCAATGGCCGAGTCAAACTGTATTGAAGAAGAACAGCGAGCAGTGTTCTGACTTCGGGTCTCAGACAAAAGGAAGTCGCATGACGTTGACGACTTGAGTGGGGCTCTAGGCATATCGGAAGAACTCATGGTCCGCCTCCATAGAGTTTAATGATTCGAACATTTAACCATCAAAAATCAGTTATGTAGACAAGTTAATAGTCATCCAGCTGAATACGTAATGATTATATGGAATATGCTACGGCTTGCCTAAAACTATTCTTCATATACCCGTCACACCAGCAGGCTGGCTAACCGTAGATTGCTCTAGCCATGACCATGTGATATCGTGAAAAAAAGAGCGTAAACAGAATACAGTCTTCGTTTCGTCAGTATTCAAATTTAATAAGCTTTCTAAAACAACTGCAGAAACCCACGTTAATGTTACCCCCAGAAACATTTGGGCAGCCAAACTACGCGTCCACGTTAACTCTGTTCTAGCACTATGTCTACAGTTTAATTATAAAAACATTGGTTTATCGCTTCATTTTATGTTTACCCATACACTATTTTTGCTGTAACTAAGTGGACTCAACCATGTGTCTCACGCAAACTGAGTCAACAATGGCGCTATCAAAAGAACTGTTATCAGTACCACTGTAGAAAATCTTGTCGGTCCGAATTATATCACCTCTTAATCCATTTCATCCTGCTCTGTTTTCCAAATCATGAACCTTTAGTCGGTGCTGTAAGATGCTACATTTTGGTCGCGGCTGAAGTAACTAGACTTCACTTGAACAACGTTTATTGACTGTCACGACTTGAGCCAAACAGAACTTCGATAGTCCTAAAAACATCGTAGTACTGACATACACATATCAAAGTAGCCATCTTATTAATGAAACCTTCACGAACTTTTGGATGCTCCAAGTCAAAATTTGCGTTCCATTCAAGCGTATGTATGTATGGATGATGAGGAATAATTGGAAAAGAGGGTGTGTTCATCACACCATGCTTATAATGGCATCACAGTAGGTTTTCATTCGTGATAACAGTTTATCTCAGTTAATTGCACCACCAAGTATGTAATCATGTCTGCCTAATTAAATGTCCGTGATATTTACAGAGTAGTCGTACCAGAGGCAAGTTATTTTTAGAAGTCTATTCCAATAAAAACAACAGCCAAAATTGGGTTATTCGACAGCAAGCCGTTCAAAGTTTTAAAATACAACTTACAGTTCGGTTTCCTTCGCTTACCCGTCTTGGTATGTAAAACTGACTACTGCAATACACTTGAAACTCTGAACAGTTATTAACAAGATCTCAAGCTAAGTTGATCTCATTAGCAATTCAAACGATTTATTAGGGGAACTACAGTTTGCGCCAAAACAGCGATGCTGTACATACCGTGAAATCGAAAAGCTTGTTGTCTCTTGTCAACTGAATAGAAACCAGATTTGATGTTTGTACTTCGAATCGTATCAGTGCACCGTGATAGTCTTCGAGATAGTGAGAAAACAGATCCAGAATGCGTGCTATTTTGACGAGAATACTGAAATAAGAGAGAACAGCAAGTAGTAACGAGATATCTCAATTCACTCTCGTGTTTGCTGGAAACGAACAAACGAAAATAAGATTCTGTAAACTGGGTTGACTATCTGTTTATCTAGCTTTCCGTCTGTCTCTCTATTGTCCGTCTGTTACATTGTCTGTCGGCTTCTCAATCTTTCATTTGATTCTAACGGTTAAAAAATGTTGCACAAATTTGTATTGAAAACATTCGAAACTATAGTGAAAATGAAACTAAACCAAACAAACAAAAATCACTTGCTTTCTATCCTCTGTACTGGTAAAAACTTCATAATACAGCATGTGCTCAAACAAGTGAGCTAGCTCAAGAGATACAGCCTCAAACGTCCATGGATGTAGAGTTGGGCATTGGTACTCCAACATATCCAGGATGTGACTCACTGAATGTTCGTCATTCAGTTTATCTGTGCGCCATTTTCTCAACAGGTCAAAGGTTACAAAAATGAACAATTCACACTTCATAGGAGCTGTGCAAAGAAAACTGAACATTTTTTAACACCGGAAGATTTACACAAGAATTTTCTATATGCAGAGAAAGTAGTCAGGAAGCTATAGAAGTTTACGAAATTTATAATCTGTCTACTTCCAGTTCATTTCGAGCGCAAGCTGAGAATGTTATTACAATTTGATTATCGCTTACAACTAATCATACCGTTCGCAGGTTTATAGAATTGCTTGTTAGGCCTTTTCGAAAACAATCAATACACTCATGATATTCCCCTGTTAGAGCTCACCAATGATGCATGTCATTTCTGTGACCGAAACACGTAATCTAAACACTACTCACAAGTGAACATGACTGAATATATACACATGATAATTGGATGATACCTAATGTGGGGTTACTGTTACACTTGTCGACATAGTTCCCCGGTATAGACGCGGTAAGTGCTCAGTATCCAGCTGTGTTAAGAGTGTGTACCATGGAAAAGCCCTAACAAGAGGAGAACTTGAGCACAGTGTTTCTACCCAAGAAGGAATAATTAAACTATCAGTTACGTGGAGTTCAATGTATATCGGCCAAAATCCTACTCAACTTGAAAGGATGGTAAGTTAGCGATGAAGGAACCAACATGCCTGTCCGCAAATCGATTGCTTGGTTACGCGCTCAGGTAAGCAATCAACGGAGTGGTTTGTAGCGCTTAGCATGCACATATCCCTGAAAAACTTTTTATGGTAAGTGCATTGTCCCATTTCAGACAGGCTCAACGACTAAAGACGTGGACGAGTGACCACAGGTGTAAATCATGTGAAACAGTTTTTCATTACCGTGAGTTTTTTTGGCAATAATTTTTACTCCACCCTTAATTCATATTAGTATTTCACTCGGTCACCACATTTCACTCATTTCTCTGAACTAATCGTAATTGCTTACCCGAATTCGATAGACTCAATACTTCTCTGTGTCTTGAATGAACGTTGTCGTAGTAATTCAGTTTGGATGTGATAATTTGCTTGCTCAATAAAAGTTGTCTCAGTCATTCCAACTTGCTAGGGGGTAGCTAGCACACGGACTGAACCGTTTACATCTAATTTAAAAAAATAGGACTCAAAAATTAGGTTTTCACGTTTCCGTTAATCGCCACTTATTTCAACACTCATCAGTAGGCATGCCGATTTCAAAGATCGTGTAACTGAGCGAGTAAAAATATTGACCAGATAGAAAACTATTAGTCATCAATGGCCTCATGATGTGATCTACATGTGTCAGGCTGCTGTATATTGAACAGTTCCGCGGGGTGTGGAAAAGCTTATCAGTAAAAACTATTTGTAAACGTAAGTAGAACGTTCGCGATCGGACTAGACAACCAGCAAAATGCATTACTGGTTTGTGTATAAAATATGTTTATTTCTCGTCGGCGTAGATCGATATGATGAATCTCGTGGTCATATTGCCAAAGTTATTATTTTTAACCATTGTGAATCCACAACAAAAACGTGTAACGCTAATGGCAGCAGAGGAAAGGTCCTAAACCTAGTTATCTATACGTAAAGATACTGCAATTTGGATGATCCGTGGTGCTTAGTGATATTCAGGGAAATATTGGCATGAATCCGGTATTAATCGTGTATACCTACTCGTTTCGGCAGTTCATGCAAAACAGATTTACCTTTCAGATTGTGGACCACTTACGTCCATCTGTTTGCACGAGATTAGTATATCTCACAACTCTCGAATTAACGGCACTTTTGAGCTCCCGGAAACGGCTGTTATCAAGAAGAATCCTAGCTGATTGGTGTAAACTTACTGCTATATTGATTATCTATTTTGAAGCAGTCGAACACCAAGTCAAGTATTACTATTCATAAATTAACTGATTTTGTTTTATCTACTGGCGAAGGGCCAAGTGCGTAGCACATTCAGGTGTTAAGACTGCAGACAAATCTGAGTGATTTTCATCGTCTAGGGGAAGAACTAAAAAAATCGATTTTCAGCGACAAGCTTTTGGACGGTCTACAGTAGAGAAACGTAAATTGATTTCCTAATCTCTAGTTGGTGGTGACCAACAGAACAGTTCACAACCCGACTCGCTCCTCATTATATCAATGGATATCTGGGTGTTTTTGTTTATCATGATTTTTAGGCTTCTCCCTATTCTCTTTTTTGTCCAGTAAACCTAAGACAATCCCAGTTGTTGTTCCCAAATGATGGTAAAAGTGCACTAACACACAAATTCAGATAGGAAACCAAAGTTCAGTGTGATTCTGAAAATAGACATTAAGATTGATTTGACGTACTGCTTCGATATCTGACGAAAGAAACAGCAATTCTCCAAACAAGTGGAAGTGATTTATTTGGTACAGTAATTATCAACATTAAATAACTGCATTGATCAAAAAGTATCAAAAGCAACTGATCGAAATGATTCCATTGCCTACACTCACGGGCAAAGTTCGATCAAGTCTGATATTGTAACTTCACGCGGAATAATATTCAGCAAACGTGATACGGACTTTGGATAATTGTTTCCGTCACCGAATCACATTACACTCAACCATATACGGCAAACAACCTGTTAGAATATTCATTGTCGCAGCCACTGATAAATCGTATGCGGACACTACATGTTCGCGTAGATTCTGTTTCTAAGGTTGGCAGAATACTAAGTTATTCATAATCCCTGTTGCAAGTTTGCTTCATACCCTGGTAGTTTTTCAAAGCATTGATTTTCCCTGCGTTTTTTAAGATGCAGTTACAACCGGTTTCAAGCACTTTTCCAACTGTCTGTGGCAGCTCTTCTTATTTCCATTTTAATCGTTTCATCACCTCGAATCTCTGGGTGCTTTACTTCCCGATATGTTTCCTTCTGGTTATTATTCTTTTACTGGTATCTCCACGGATACAGATTCTCGTTTTCAGCTGTAGAATTAGTATAATATATTGTTTTCTGATCATTCCTTCAATGTTTCATGTAAATGAGGGTCCTGTATATCAGCTGGATATCGGCAATACATACAGAATGAAATGGTTACAGCATATTAATAATATTTACGATGAAACAAGAAAAGTAGGCCATGCATATAAATTCTCCTCCGTGTTGCACCACTGCTTGATAAACTGATTCATTACTGCATGTGAGATTCATCACTCAAGGTACTGCTCATTTGTGTTCCAGATTATACTTTTGGAGGTTTTTAAACACTAGCAAATTCATAAAGCATCCATAACGTTGTAGTGAATTCCGTTGAATGTCAAGCTTATGCGAAAGCAGAAATTTTCATATCTATACTCAACATAGCTCAAGTCATTCAGTTAGCTCCCTCTGAATCTATTTCCACATCTCTATTTATAACCAGATGAAGGTGATTATTTGCGTATGAAAAACCCGTTAAATATAAATTTACATAAAACAAGAAAACCGTTATAGAGGCTTAGAAATCTATCCTCATTGGTCAGTTGCATACCCAAATCTGTGGAATCACCTTCTGTGGTTTCCCTGAACCACCTGACACACACAATGATGATCAATCTGGTATATTGACATAAACGAATAAATATCAGTTAGCTATGTTTACTAGACACTTACTAGCTGAGATGACTAAAGAGCAACTAAGATTTAGTCATTATGTCGTCCAACCTAAGAATCGCATCCACCGCAATGGACCAAGAAATGTACAGCTGCCTAGTCTGCTGACGCAGTTTATTTAAACTTGGGACAGAATAATATCGTTTGAAACAAATAACACAGGCGTTTACAACCTACATCAAACAAAAGTCATAACTGAGAATGTTATGAATATCAATAGTAACAAGTTGGAGTTCTTTTTCAATCAACCAACCTCTTTGTATTATTCTGAAAGTCTCATGAGTGACATTTATCAAGGTGGATTCCACACATTCTTCTGGATGAGCCATTTTCCATCGGTAGCCACCGTGAGGAGTGATAGCACTTTGTTGTGACATATGCGAGGAGCGCGCACCCGAGCACAAAGGAATGAAGACAAAACAGAGTTTGAAAAAAACATCGGTGAGTGAAACGAATGTAAATTTCGCAAGTGAGATAGACAAAAGCAAAAAACTGAAATACTTCAGGGTTTGGAAAGGTCGTGATGTCATGTTTAATGGACCTTGCTCATCCTGACACACGTTTCCGAAGGAGATAGCGCATTCTTTTCGCATTGGCCAATAAAAGTAACATTTTAAATAATTACCCAAAAAAAGTCAAAGCATTCCTGCGGAAAGATGATAGTTATATTGAAAATTTATGCAAGAATATTTGTAACTTAATGAATCAATCCACAAAGTATATGGAGTATATGAAGTTGTTGTGATATAGTTTATTATTTGTTCATAACGCCAAAAATAATCACGCGATTAAATTGAAAAAGCGTCATCGATAATATATTATTGCCAGCTGACTAAACCTAACAGTGACAATCAAATTTCCCTATATCTACCACGCTTATTTATCTTTCCTAACTGCTGGATCAACGGCAAAACTGTGTTAGGTAATGTAAAGTATTTAGTGAATTAGAGGATACATAGTTGCAAATACCTGGGGCTTTGATAGACTCCGGTCAACGACAGAAAAAGTATATCTAAATATGTCAAGTGCTTTATCAGCTGAGCTACCAGGAAACATCTTGGGGCTTTTACATCCATCCCACTGTAGCACATGGACTGCATGATGTATTACTAATCGATGTCAATCAGTAATATAACACGAATAGAAGAGGCTGATTCACAAGTTAAACTGTTGACCACTGGAATGTGGAAAACCATGATGAATGGTGGCATGAGAATAGCTACCAGAGAGATTTGCCATATCTACGATTTTCAACAAACACTAAAGTAAGTCAGCCTTGCAAAGCTATGTGCGCGGCTGCGGAGATATATTTTCACATATTTCATAAGTGTTCAAAAGCAGGAAACAGATTTCTGAGCCAGCGGAGTTCTGCTGAATTTTACTTTCTTACGACCTCCCATTATAACACTGTATATATCTCACCTGCGTTCAACACAGCGTTCAGTGGACAAAACTTCGCTGCCCAAGCTCTGTGATAATCCGTATTCTGCTAATAACTAACTCGAAAATAATGTTTCACAATTGTGCTTCCTAAATATGGAATAAGCTCCCGTTGTTTTGTACCACAAATCCAAGGATCTGTCCACGTACATTCTTCAGCACTTGTGACAAAATTGCTTATAAACATCGTTTTGTACCACTTCATATTATCCACCAAGCTTGTATCCGATGGCAAAACTGAAACTCCTGCCTGTGTCCAATTCTGTTCTAATTGCACCAGTTCCCGTGAGGGTCGTATCTTGTCTTTGAAGTGAACACAAAAAAACAACCGTTTACAAATATGATTAATCACTAACTAATGCTATATGTGAAGAACTAATCACCTGGTTGAAATTCTTCAGTAAACTACGTATCCATTAATTTAAAACTTGTCAGATAGAACCAATAAACATCTTTCATCCGGAAATGGGATTAGTGAAGAAAAACAGTCACCCACATGTGTGATAGTAAGACATTTCCGATGACGAATAAGAACGTGGTTTTTTAAGGTGGTTTGTTTCAGGACACCATGCAGATATTTAACACCAAGAAGACCCTTTTGTTTATTCCATTTCTTGTCACACAAGAACTTACAGTTCACCAACTGTTTTGCCGTTCGACATTATGTATGACCCCTGCGCTCACTTATATATATACCGAATAAAACACTTTGTTTGCGATGTTATATTTCATTCAAACCCATCTACTTCAGTCTGCTTTCTTCCTTTCGCGCTTGTTTGTGGTAGTGATAATGATGGTCTCAGCCTCACTGAAGTTGGTGGTACTGAAGACAAATCTGGTGTAGTTGGTGCAGAGAGAGACAGGCAACCGCTGGACCCGATGTTGTTGGCAGTAATGGCAGTTGTTGATCGTGTTAGAGAAAGTGATGATGCCGCTCGTGAATTGCTGGCAGTTGTCAAGATAACATTAATAGCAGTGGCTCATAGTTCATTTGAAACTACCTAGCTTGTAACTGGTACGATATTACGTGCACTCGCCGATCCTTTGAAGAGAAATGATAGAGATACATAACCTGTTGTTGTTAAAACAGTTTAACCCGTTTCATGGGGCTCAGCTTGTATCCGTGTGTGATAGCTCAGAGACTTCTTTTCTTTCCACTATATGTGTATGAACAGTGTCCTTCGTTGGTTGAAAATTACAAACAGCCAGAATTAGTATGGTACTTCTTTTTCGGGCTGGTACACATTTCTCCTTTTAGTGATTTGTATGTTGTTCATGTGCAAACCACCAAGCATCCACTACGCTGCGAACAGGGGTTGACAAGGTTTTCTGCAGACAGTTGATTCTGGTGTTCAGCATTGAAGTGGTTTTGTACAGTTAAAAAACTTCCAACAAGTGTTTCAGAAACGACTCGCTCATCCTTCTGCGGTTATAAGGAGTGTTCGTTAGCTTTCTGACCGAGCAAAAACTGTTTGTCCATACAGCTACGAAAAACGGAAGTGCATCGACCAGAAAGGAAGACCACCATTCCACTAATCATCATTGTGAACAATTGTTCGCGAAAGTCCTCACTCTCCTTCTCATCAACTGATCCACTGTCTTTCCTATAATCATATACTTTTCTGTCGGCCCTTTAAGGAATCAAGGCTGACTTCACAGCACAAATTGTCAAGCTTGTGCCAGTGCTCCAGACTTCGATGGTTTCATTTCTTCTCTGTGTTGACTACAGACTGCTATCGGATGGCTTGAAAAAAATAAACGGTAACCTTGAATTCATCGTAGTTTTTCCCGTTTTCAAAATATGCGCCACTCTTTCACAGAGCAAACACATGTATCAGTTCGGTTTCCACTACGTTTGAAATGTCTTTATGGACACTACAGTTGCTTGGTTTGGGTTTGGTTTGACAAACGAGGAACAGGCGAGGCTACCACCTGCCTTCGTTAAAGTGGCCATACTTTTGCTCAACAACGGGTCTTTTAGCGTCGGCACTCCTACAGCCAACTAACGGCAGCAGTCTTAAAGGTCAGCCTTGACGTTAAAGTTCTCTCGAAGAAGTTTTACAGAAACATACAAACCCGTTAAGATATTTTTGTATTCATTCTGCAAAGATTACGAGAATCTCATGGCAGTAGGTCAGTGTGTTCTTCACTGCACGTGGTGTTCACTGTTACTTTTTACGTTTTCATACACGACAACCGATCTTAGGTTTAATGAATTCAGTGATTTTGATGTGAGTTTTCCGTCTGAACTCAGCAGACTGACAAAAGTATGCGGGAAAAAATCATGAAGAATAAATTAGGAAGCTGGACCGGTCTGTATGGTATGTTTCCTGTACCTACAAACCAGGGAAATCAACTTCAAGGCTAAGCTGTTAATACTCATATGGCGTTGACGACTATGCCGACAGATCTACCGAATCCGACAGTAATTCCTAGCGTTAAATAGCTCTCTTGAAGTAGGATGTGCCTCGAGTGGTTACAGCGGCTGTTGGCTAGTGCGTATTTAGAAAACCTTTAAATGAGTAGTCAGTTGGTCACAGTCTACAGTCGTTATCTTACAGACAGTGCGGATCCACCAGACATCCACGTCCAAATGTTGTCTTCCGCATACCGCAGCAAGTTTGACTTTCCTCAAGTGATCGCAGTTATTCGCTAGAGTGAACTTCAAACCGACATGTCCCCTCAAAAGGAACCTGTGGATATGTTATCCTTCATACCGTTTTCAACCTTGGGTAACAGTTTGGCATTATTCTTGAGATTAGCTTAAACTGGTGCCGTGTGCTTTATGATTACTGTTCCATAGGAAGGACAATATTTGGAAACCATTCTAAACTGCATTTTGCACTGTTTGTCAACATTCACGAAACCACACTACCAACTCTTGTTTTTCTCTGTCCCCACTGAAAAGGAGCTGAAGAGAACAACACCGATAAGTTGCGTGCCGCCCGAGCTCTCAAAGCTGGGCATTAGGTACTAAGACCGTCAATATTTGGGTCAAACTGCGAGAAGTTAAAGCTGTGACGTGGCTACGAACTATGAAAACGTTGATTGTTCCGTTGATTTCAGCCAGTAGATACCGTCAGCCCGGCTGGAAACGTTATACTCTTTGCCAGTGTGTAACAGACGACAGTGCATATAACCCTTCCGGTGCCTCTATTAAACCCTACTTTAGCCAGTTCTCAATTTTTTTCCTGAGGTATTCTCCGTTGTTGATTACCATAGGTCAAGCTCAACGTGGCCACGTATGAATGAATGTAGTGTGGTTCCCTTAATAGTGGGTTCAGCTGACAGCACGATAGTTTGGTCCCAAGCTAAAAGCTGTCTATCGTGGCCAACCACCTGGTCAGCTACATGCAAACATGACAGCTAGGGTCCGCGCAAATGAACGTTTCAGTAGACACTCGTAGGCAGAACACCATGTTGACGCACAAACCGAGGTTTCAGACTACTTTTGTGATTAGAAAAGATGGCCTAACACTGTTGAATTTTAAAGTACTCAAGCATTCACGAATTACTGCAAGATCTTTACTACCATCGTATTATGATGCATAACTTAAAAAGAAAGTTTTATGTTCAAGATTTAGCGCTTGGATTGTGTTCTTCCTGATGTGAATTTCTGACCTTCCCAGATATATAACAAGATAATTATTCCTCCTTTTGATTTGTCTACGTTATTTGAATCTTCTTCACAAGAAATAGAACCGTTTGTAGCTCACTTTGATCCACACTGAACACTGGTTTGCACACCTACCCAGGTATTTCTTCGTTCAGTTCGTCTTTTTCACACAGTCATCATCTTAGTACAATGTCATCGACAGGAGTAAGTGTGAATCTTTTGTCTGAAGTGTGATTAGGATATCTGTATAAAAAAAATCCCCATAACAATCTTACAAAGCTCGTGGCTACTATAAGAAAAGCTACTTTTACTACGCATCGTTGAATTTACTGTACTGTAAATACACATGCCCTTGGAAAACAAGCCGAAGGTTTAGCCAAAGAACCTTTATTTTTGGTCTCGTGAGTGAAAGACTTGAATTCGAAGTGTTTATTATTGGTACACTCATACAGAGTATACACTTGAGTCGGCTGAACTCAGTTCATCCGAATTAAGCCCAAATGTGCTGTCCTTCCAACCTGCACACATAGTTAAACCCAAGGTATACTGTTTTCATATTTGACCTTCAACGGTGTATCAGACAAAGTGATCGGAAACATGGAGAAAATCAATAATTTTTCGTTGAAAGTAAATGAAACGGCCTGTGGCGAAAAAACTAATAGCTATTGGACTTACCACCATATATACTACTACTATACAACACTGCGATATTATATTATTATTAGGATTATCAATAACACGCATGCACCTGTAATCGAGATATTTCTTTGTAGCCCCTTGATAACATTGACGTTGCACTGAGTGCCATGGATGATGCGATAAAGTGACTAGAAATCATTGAACTAAACCTGTCTTTTTCTATCGCGCGGGTGCATACAGTATGTGATGTCATTTTCCTGTTACCCACAATCTGCAAGAATATCCAACATGCAATCCGAACTGTGTGGCGTTCTGTTGATTGTTGTGTTACGCAGCTGAGTTTTTATGCGCGGTCAAGTGCAGTTGCTATGCCAACATTGTGTCTGAGCCCTACTCTGTATATCATGTAGACATTCGTTCAAATAACCTTCGTGTATGCGAATATACTGATGAATGATTGAACGGCAGTCAAGCATCAAGATTGCTAGTGTTCCATTTTATTAACGTTACTAGCACATTCATCGTCATTGTCATCTAAGTATAATTTGGAGAATTCTCCGGATCACGTGACATAAAGTACAACAAATATAGGTTTCTTATAAACTCCCATCAAACTGCTAGTTACATGCGATTAACATTTCCGAGAAAAGTGCCTGAATAATGTTACTTTACAAATCTAACTCTAGAGACAAAATAGAAGCTATCCTTTTAAGTACCACAAAGTTTAGCAATGTGGTGAAAGAAGAGGAAAAAACGTCAGTAGAAATGAAATCACTAACAGTTCAAAATGATTGAAGCGTCAGCAGTCCATTATAAAAATGATCAATTCCAATTTTGAGAATTACAGGCACCGGTACAATTCGGCTGTGTGGGTTGTCTGAGAAATTCACAAACATAACTGCCTGTCCAATCTCCCATGCCTTAGTACAACTGCTGACCAAAAATGTAGAGTTAGTTTCGAGAAGAAATTGCGTTCTCGATGACGTGAACGTGAGTCTCGTTAGCAGCGAGTTTCGTTTACTACTTCCGCCAGCCCTGACCACTACCTGAATCATTTGACTGTCGCGAAGCCTGATAACATCCAAATGACTTTCAGAGACTTGAAGGTAATAGCCTCTTCCGAGTAACCATGTACGGAAACCAGTACATCTTTGTCATGACGGAGTATTTCGCACGATGGATTGAAGCTCCCGATCTAGCCAGTCAGGATAAGAGTAGGGCATACAGGGCCGTTATGGAAAACATCGTTGTTGGTCACCGAATACTGCGAAACAGACTAACTAATGAAGGCCCGTGCTGCAAAACTGAAGAGTTCCTGAACTGTTTGCAAGGCTTGGGAATCAAGAAAGTTCGCACGACACTACACCACCTCCAGTCGAACTGATTTACAGATAGAAACAATCGTACTATCAAGGAATAATTGGCGGCCAAAGTAAGGTGCTAGGAGGAAATGTTACCATTGAATTTGTTACCCAGCCGTTGTTCCTCACAGTCAGTAATCAAAAATTAACCATTTGTGTGAATGTATGGACGCGTGGCGTGCTTGCCAATTGAATAGGAAATTGGCCAGTAGGGAGACCGACAAATGAGTGCGCACAAATTAGTAAAGCCTCGGCTGGTGGTCAGTCAAAACCTGACAAACGCACAACAGTTTGCCAAAAAGTAGTCAACCACAAACATATTTGGTCCAAGTCTTTTGTTTGCACTTCATTCAGAGTCAAAATGCAGAGACTGTGGGAGTACAGGTTTACCAGAGCCCGCATCTGGGACGCTCCTGGCAAGGTGGAAAGGACCGTGTGTAGTATTAAGACACCACGGCCTAGTATATTAGATTAGGAATGAGGAGCGTCAGCGTCGAGTTCACAGAAGCCAGCTTTGTAAATTGTATGATGCTCCGATCAGAAGAGAATGCACACCAGGTGTGTCAGCAACACTGGATCCTATACGCAGATCGTTGGGAGAACGAAGAGAGCCGGAACAACTTTTGCTGCGGCTGGAACAATCCTTGCGGTGGTAACAACGTAGTGCAGAAAAACGATCACATCACAAGACTCGTAAGTATTCCGGCGGACGCACGTATTCAGGTACTGAAGTAACCGTAGAAAGATACAAACAACTGTGGAATGCATTCAGGTGAGAAATAGCGATTCCATAAATGAACGTGAGACTGACAATCGTGGTGTTCGCAGATCAGTGTTATGTACAAGCGTGCTTGTATTCGAATCGTTGTTGAAGCCGATGTTGATGTCTCGAACAGACGACTCTCGCAGCATCCGCGGTATTGGCTCGTAACACCAGTATGGACCCTTCCATATTTGTATTCTTAATCACAATGGTCTCGTAAACATTTGTCTAAAACACTCGCTTACTGTCTTTCTTATTCTTTTCACCTGTAAACTGGTTTACAGTGTTTTCCTTATAAACAACATTTCTCAAACGCTTACTTACCAAACGATTTCGACTGGCTTGTCCAGTTGTATGATCGGTGCATAAC
Organism: Paragonimus heterotremus; assembly: GCA_013368495.1. Taxonomy (NCBI): domain Eukaryota; kingdom Metazoa; phylum Platyhelminthes; class Trematoda; order Plagiorchiida; family Troglotrematidae; genus Paragonimus; species Paragonimus heterotremus. The sequence continues at coordinate 79,352 of LUCH01017204.1, forward strand.
ATCGGGTGCGCCATCGCTTTTCCACTCCCAGATTGATCATTTTGACAGTTTGTACCAGAACCGAATAATACGGAGTGAGTTGAACATCAAGTGGCTGATCGTCACATCCTGGAATGTGTACGGATTCAGTGAGGGACGAGTTAGAATACAAGTGTTGTTACATATACATACTCACATTCTCAAGCCAACCATTCAGATCAGGATATACGTTCGTGCTCGGACTTGCATGGAGAATACTAGTCAGTTTTCGGCTAAACTAACAGTTAGTTCACTACTGTTATTGTGAACCAAAAAGGCGAGAGGTACATGGATTAATTTATGTAACGGACTGAAACAGACTGCCTTTGGCTTGATATAATCAGAAACACTGAAGCTCACTTAAACAACCTAGAAGCCACAGAAAGGAATATGTGTCAGCTTCAACGCAAATTGTTCCTTCATCTTCTATAGTGAGTGTATCGTTCTCCGTGTTCTTGATTAGAGTGGTTCAACTGACCACTGCGCAACTTCGTTAGCCAAAGCTCTGGTATAACGGCCAGACAGCCTTCATTGAACCCAGCTCTGAATAAGGCATCAATTTAATTGTTTGTCGGTTTCAGTAGGTAACAGTAAGTAACAAGTGGAAACCATTGATCAGTTCAGAAGAAGGGGCTTGTTCATCGGTTCCGGATTATCTGCCAATGTATGTGGCATTTTTATAGCAACTGCCGAGTGGCGGATGTTCTTCGGAATCCATGGACCTCAGTATATATCTAGTTGGATGTATGAATCTAGCACGAACGACATAAGCATTCTATCAAAACAAGATGATGAGAACCAAATCGATAGCTGAGCTCTCTGGACAAGTGAAAAGCTCCATCTGGCAAATCTCGATCATAATGTCACTGTTTGTAGTCAAAAGTATTTGCAGAATTTACAGTTAACCTCAAGATATCCAGCTTAGAAGTGATGTCCCGGTGATTAGGTGCATTCTTCTGCAAGCCTTCAAACCACTCTTAATCAGAACAACTCCTATCGATCTTCTCCTAATTTTATTTTATTCCTAAATGAGTGCGTTCACAGTGACTAGCGTAAGATTTTATTTCACCTTGACATCACTACGAAAGGTCAGTCCTGTTGGTTTTGCCATCTTTTTCAATAATCGTTCAACCGCTTTCTCTTAACTCACCCCACTGGTGTCCCCAAGCAAGCATGGTCGCATTTGCAAGTATTCGACTCACAGCCGGTCTGCAGGTTTGTAACATTAGTTCTTTGGATGGCCAGAATTCATATAGAACCACGCATTGGCAATCAATGAAGCTGTATACAATATGGGGGTTACGGAACAGAAGTACGGTAGTTTAACCGGTGCAGGAAGGGAAGACTGAAATTTGTTCGGTATACATTCAAACAGCATTATGCAGAATACACCGTCCTTAACTCTACACTAGTGATTGCTCATCAAAATTAGGAACAGCAGAGGCAAACTGTTCCTGTGCATATTGGAATGAATAACGATAAATCTTAGTGAATACTCTCTTTGTTGAGCTTCAATCAGTGAAATTTTTCATGCCAAATCAGAGCACCAAATGTGTTTTGGAATCGGTTGATCGGTTATCTAAAGAAGTTTGGCACTTGATGAGTTAGGTTCACGTCAGCAACAGCATCCAGGAACTATCACAATAAATTACGAGGATGTAGCTGAAACCAATTTCTACCATAAAACTGCAGATCTCGTCGTAGCCTCTAGGTAAAATATTTCATTTTAAAACAGAAAGACTACCATCGTGTAGTATGGTGAACTGGTCGATTGATAAACGATCCATCTGTGAAAAATCCGAACTTCGACAAGATCTAAACTAGTAACAAGGACCGCACGCTCCTCCACGACATGTGCCATAGCAGCTGGACCTCGGAGCCACGTCGAGATCGTGGAACTTCTAAACTAGAACTCTATTACCCAACGATCCCATTGTACATCTGGTGTTTACTTAATAGGGTTCGCAAGATTTGTAGAAAATCGACTGAGTAGGGGAGGCTGACAAAGTCTGTGTATATATGAATCTGTTTTGGACGGTACACATCATATACGGGATGAAATATCATGATAGACGTATCGCAAGCAATCACCGTTTTCACCTACCAAAGCGGCCATCGGGAATCGTAAATGTGTTAGTGGTGAATGGTATGGAATATTCGTCAGTTATGAGGTTTGCTGAATAGCATGCAGTAGTTAGCCATGTTATGACATTTCGTTGTTTGATGTAGATATATACACTTGACGTGCATTGCCAAACTGATGTGATATGTCTAGAACAGTCCCGTGCTTGTCAACAGTTTGCCAAACGTTGATTTTACCTGTTTTCAACATTACCTTGATTCAATTCTAATACAGTTTGTACCGCGTTGCAGCTCTGTTCATCATCTATCTGCGAATTTAGCGTATACTTTGGTCTAACAAATGAATGTTATAAGGCTTCTGATCGGACGTTCATACCATCCAAAACACTGGATAACGTAAACGTTGGAGCCCTAGCGTTTACACTATTCGGTGTTCTATTGAAAACACTACTGGAAAAATCGTTAGGGAAGGAACATGTATTAAGTAACTCAAAATATTCGTCAGAAATCCGAATTATATGGAGAACATATCGATAAATACCACTCATCCTTGACGGCAGCTCTCAATCTCGATCGTGTATGTCCTACTAGCGATCTATAATGAATACAAAACCAGGGTATAATGCTTATTGGAACGTGAGTGTGAAATTTGCGTTAAGCTGTGTAAATTAAGTAAACCAGGGGCCCCATTAATCAAAACTAAACGAAATTGAATACGTTTTGAGATTTTAACTCTAAGGGTTTCCTGGTTGCAGGTTCACTAAGTGGAGTTAATAGGACAGTAACAATGTTAAGGCTATCGTACAATCTGAGCAACATTCACAAGCGAGTGTAACTGACATTTTGCACCTGACGGTTCGGATGCGACTAATTTCAGCTAGACTGGGTATCAGCTTCACAAAAACATTATCTGCGTTCAAGTCCACGTCGTGGCAAGTCGTAGCAGTACTGATGTGCCCAAGTGAGGGCAATACTCGGATTGTTTACTCCTCTTAAATGCAAAACTGGGGCCAAATGGTGTACGATCCATATCAACTGAATCCCTTAGTAATTATCAAACAAAGTACCTCGGTGTGATCAGTAAGGTGGGATCAATACAAAATATCCGAATGTCAGTAATTTACTTTAATGCTTCAACTTTCATTGCAAAGTTCTCGCCACATTCTTCTTTTACAATCTGCAAAGATTGAAAACGTGTGAAATTACACAGACCGCATGCAGTTTCAAGAAAACGGAAGTGAATACTGCCCTAAATGAAAGTAAAACTTTGCAGTGACGAAAGCTGAGTATTCATAAAATCATTCCCTATAATGGTAATCTCATTCCAATCAACAGTATGCAAACCTTATTAACTATCTAACATATTGTGCATATGGTGATAAGGAATAGTCATTTTACAAAAGACATGTCTCCTGGTTTTTTGGTGTAAACATATTAGAAATGATGTTCAAAGGCATTTCCACGGTGATTTCACATAAAATGATCATAGTACCAAAACTCCGGACAAGAATGTTAGATACGGTTGCGGTTGTTTGGTTTCTGATTCATCTTGCAAGCCGCCTATCATAGGGAAGCCAGCATGTCTGAATATGTAAACATTTACCGTGTTCGATTTGTCACAACCAGCCTAACAAAATGAACAGAGGGTTTGTTTATAAATTGTTCTCCGGGTTCTTTCGTTTTTTGGGCTTCCATAACACGGTGCACTCCGTAGAACCATAAGTAATGTGAGGCATAGGAAGAACTTAGCATAGCATATCTGACAGGTGTCAAAGGTGTGAATGTGAGACGTTTACTGTACCCGCTGGTGATTTTCCACTTGTCGAACTACGGTTCACTCCACACATTTTGTAATAAAAATCTTAGATGCGTATGCGGATAATCACTTAAAATTTAATAGTCTTAATGGCAACCGTTACAATGAGTGCAAAACGCACATTTCGGGGACTGACATGTTGTTGGTCATATCAACAATTCTCGTATCTGCGCTACAATAGTTATCATCCAGGTTATCATCCGGTTATCAATCAGGTTTTAAACTTATTGAAATACTGTATTTACTAATGATCTTCTTTCAGTGTTATTTTGCATTTATTTATAGTGAATATTCAAACTAGTATAAACTTAATTGTGTTCACTGGTGTTGGTGGTGCTCGTGAGAAAGTTAGGAAGATTATTCTTTGAAAACTCTCCCCTGAGTCATTATTGTATTATACCTCCCCGAGTGTTCCTCCTTTTTGCACGTAGGAAACCACGTTTTCTAACATCATCATCATCATCATAACAGCCATGAGCCTGATCAAAAGGTACTGTGGCTCGAGTCACCGCTCATCTCAACAGTGACGTGGAATATCTTAGAAGAAAACGCTACTAAGAAGGTTGAAAATTAATAAAAGAAGACTAGGCGGAAGAACTAGAAATGGTGTGGATACAGATACGCCATTGACTGCGACACATCGCCATCTCAGGTAGTCTCCAACCAGTGGTTTGAGTGACCACGATAAATAGACTTTGATTGATCGGCTTGTGGTAGTGGTTTTGTTCAGACGTAGACATATATGTGTGCAGAAAGGCTTGCTTGTTAACGGTGAAAACAAGCATGCCTGCCTGATACACCTCTTAAAGCAGATTTGTCTCTCTGGAATCGTCCATCCTGTAACATATGTATAATAAGTAATGGAGTAAAACAGATGACTGATATTGCAATGACTTCAGATTTCTTTTTTGATCCTTTGGTAACTACAGTAAAATCAACGTGATCTTCATAGTCCAGTAAGGTGTAATCGGTCTTTGGTTGATATTTCCTAGAGAACCCATCCGGCTATGTGCTCGCTGTTACAGTCGCCCAGTCTGTCCAATTCATCCTTTCGAGTTGGGACTATCTAACAGGAGAACAAGGAATGGTATAAATGCAAGCACACCACTGACTGCGTCAAATTTTCATTCTGAGAAGCGTTTTTAGCCAGCAGTGACTTAACGTGAGTCAAACTAACCGGCGAAATCTACGGAAGTTGTACTACTGATGAGTAGTTTGGAAGATCTGCCGCACCACTCGTTAGTAATACAATCTCTATGCTTAACAGTGACATTGGTGGATTCAAGCGTCAACTATTCGAGATATCCTGCTGGGGCACCCGATCTGGATCATTTGGTAGCTTCCATATGAGACGGTGGGACAGGTAGATAATCGAGTCCAAATGTGAAACTTCTGAGCTCCTGGCACGGCTTCCTAACTCAACTGGTAGAGCGCATGACGCATTTGGGCATACTGTTTCTATCGCCGGCTAGAATCCAGCCAAGGCCCTGACGTTTCGCAATCAGCTCTCATCTAAATCTACAGAAGTTGTTTCAAAACGGCTGAACCTGAAAAGCATGATCAGAGTCACGTTGGAAGGCCAAATGGTTGTTATGGTTTGTATGAACGGCGAAGTGTCAGATGTAGAATGTTAGACTTAGTGAAGAAAGACTGCTTTAGGGTAATGCAGTGGGACTGAGTAACTTAAAACGCAAATGGATAAGCAAACCAAAACTATCAGGGGATATGCAGGAAACTTTCTGGTCTGCATAACTTACTTCATGTTGGTTCGTTTCATTGGACTAATTTTAGCGATCCTCAGACATTTTTGTAGTAACGATTACACTTCCAAGGCCTGAATTATTTAACGGTTACGGCCCAAACAAACCGATAGCGGGGATTACGGGTGTCCTCGAAGTGTCATGTTATGGAACTTCCTTACTTTCGATCCCACTGTGGGCGCGTTCACTAACTTCTCGGTATCCTCAGGTATGTAGTAACGATAGTTATGTAGCATTTAAATCCAATCTTCGAGTTACTTTTGATATTGTATGGAGTAGAATGAAATTAACAGAAGGTACAAAATGCATTTCATATCATCCTCACGAAACACTATTTCTGTAGATGACGAGTGGTCATGCAGTTGCGGTACAGTTCACACCCACAGACCAGGCGCCCTAATCCAACAGTCCTGTCTTATTTGAGATGGACCAGTTTTCACTTGTATAAAGAGCTGATCACGCCACCTTCAGCTGACATTAATGACAAGTCTGGTAATCGGTCAGTTGTAGTTATCTTTTCAAGTTTCATGCCTACTGTGTGAGTTCGGGTGGGAGTATCCTTATAGGATCATGAGTCTTTTCGTGACCTCTGTTGTCCACATTTATTCCTAATGTCCCAGCCATATCTAGCTACTTTGGTTGTACGGAACAAACCTTTGCTGCCCATGTTCTCCTCTCAAAATTAACAGCCTTGTTCACAACCTGACTGAAACAGCAATGGTGAATGGTTTCTAACGCAACTACTGGGAAATGTGCATACGATTTCACTGATCTGTATGTCAAACACAGACGCCTGTATCAGCAACGCTTGAGCACTTTTATTTTACATCCTTCAGGACACATTACAAACACTGCTGAAACACCGGGTTCCGTTTATAGGTTCCACCAAAAGACGTTGTAATGTTCTGCTTTAACTCAAAACAGTCAGACCTACAGACTAACTACAATAGACAAACTAAGACAGAGAAGAAATGAGGGCGTACGTAATCAAACCAAGTATTATGTCAATAACACCTCAGCAACCCGACGGGTTGCTTCAGCCACTTTGTTAACACATTACCGGCTAATGAATTTGAATCAACACAACTTTGCTGAAGGCCAGTAACTTTCGGTAATGACTGTGTAACGATATGTTGAATGAGTTGATTGGATTAACTTTTGTCTTTTGTCATGAAGTGTCTAGCAGTCGATCATGAGGAACTTCGCGGCACGCGTTCACCGCGTCACCAGTCAATATAATCCCTTCAAAACCTCCTTTGTTACCCGCGGAGATAGTTATTGATTTATTCTGTCCCTATAGGCGTCAGTGCAACTGTGAGTACACTGCGTTTTACATTTACGACTTTTTAAAGCAAATGTAATAATAACGTATCTCAAAATATTTCTTCTCCCTACCCCAATGAAACACTGTCCACCAAAGCATATCGTAGGACCAAACAATCTGTCACTTACCTCATCGATCGTCATCTGAAGCACACCATCTACCTTTTCGTGACGAAAGTAGCTTGAACAATCATAAGTCACCGTCTCCGTGTTCAGCACTCCGTTTGAGATCACTGAACTTTCACAGACGCTCGAAAACAGATACCAAAATGACATCCACCTCAAGAATGTCATTGAGTACAAACTCTAAAAAGCAGTAAGAGAATCACGCAGTTTCTTTTATCTGACATTTAAATGTATACAGCTGAATATGGTGAGCTGATAATTTACTAAACTACGGCCGATTTTAGATATGTGTAATTCATCGTATCGTGTAACGGCAAAATGGCTAGCCGAGCTGTTAGAGACAGTTAGGAGAAAACTAGCGATTCATAGTCTTAGAGACTCTTTTGAATTTGTCGGAACGGTAAAGCTACTGAACACAGAGGGAATGCGCTTATTCTCGCTGGATGTTACATCTCTATTCACAAGTATCCTACTAAATGAAACAATTGAGTCTCTCAGTCGGCACATAGAGATCAGTGACATAAACGTAGGGATATCAGTTGATGAGCTAAAACAGCTTTCATGTCGCTGCACTTACAACGTTCAGTTCAGTTTCTCCAGTAGGTCATATGGTTAAAAGGATGGAGTAACAATGAGTTCACCGTTAAGCCCTCTATTGGAGGGTGTTTTTATGGCAAAGCTTGAAAGTAGTTTTCTAGCAGATCACATAAAGTCATTAGCTCTTCATTAACGTTACGTAGACGACACTGTCTGCACGGCAGACGAATCACAATGCCTCAGTGAAACACTGGTGCATTTCACCTGTGCCCACAAAAATATCTGCTTCACCCTGGAATCTGCATCATCAGTAGATGTAACGTTTATAGACGTGTTCATGTCACACCGTGAGAACGGCACAGTACAACCCAAAGTATATCGTAAAGCAACCTGATCATGACGATATACTAAGTTTAATAGTTTTGTACCCTTGAGACAAAACAAGAATTAGGTCCGGTACTTACTAGATAGAGCTGTGAAAATTTGTTCAGATGACACCATAGAAGAAAAAAACAGTTCCTATCTAACACACTCATTGAGATTGGTTATCCAGAACAGTTTATAGCTGAATACGTGATAATTAGCTCAAAGGTAGATGTACCGCAAACTGTGGATAAAAAGCCTGTCTATATTACGTTGCCTTTCGAAGGCGACAGCAGTGCTGAGAATATAACCAGGAGACTTCACGTAGCATTTAACTAAACCTATTTCGCAGCTCAATTGTGTATACGAGTTAACTCCATAACAGTTTTGCGTCCCCAGCCGTTTTGTTTTTCCTATGGAACAACCTACGTAGGCCGCACAACAAGGCGGCTATCTGAACGCATGCGAGAGAATCATCCGGCGTGGCTAGCTAGAGGATCGATAATGGCTTGCTCATCAGCGGTCGCTGTACACTTGGTTGAATCGAACCATCTGATTAACCGAGCCGATTTGTTCAAGCTGATCTATCGAGTCTGTGGAGCGCAATCGAAGTGGGTCAAATGTCGTTTATTAGTCATCGCAGAAGCCATCGCAATTCGCTTATACCTACCCCCATTATGTTCACAAAAACATCTGGTCAAAACATTGAAACCCCCGTGGCCATGTATCAATAGCCGGATCGATCTGTTACGTAGGAGTACCGATTTGCCAAAACACTTTAGCAGTCTGATTAACTTGACACTAATGATTACCATCCCTCACCCGTTGATGTAATACTCATGTCGAACCCATTAAAATGTGTTATATTTGGCCTGATGATGAAACATTGAAAATAAGCTTGTTTGCTAAGCGCTTCTTATCATGACTAAATCGGGTATCCTCACGGTACTTAAACTTATTTTGACGGAACTTTTCAGCTGCATACATGAGTGCTGTTCAAGAATGCTGATAGGAAGACATGTTACGTAATCATGGTAAAATAAGTAAACCGTCTCAAGTTGGTTATGAACTTTGTCATAGTCTTCTCGGCAGTAACTGAAAACCCTATGAGATTGCTTATATGACATGAACAGAATTTAAACAGAATGACATCAGATAAAACGTGAGAGACCAATAATCATCACAAAATGGAGTGTTTGGTATTTTCTCTCGGTTGATTTTGTTAAAGAAAGGTTTCAGTGAAAAATAACGACGTCGAAAACACATGGAGATAAGTCGAATCGATAACATTTTCAACTAGGTAAAAATGTACTTCCACTGTATTGTGGTCTTACTTCATCAGACTGGCGTTATCACCTCGGTAACTGCTACCGTCGGTTAACTGCCATCAAATCATGAAGACTATGAATATATTTAGAGCGTACGACTTTGTCTTATTCGTTCAAAACTGACACGAACCAGTTTAGGAAATGTGATGACCTGAAACACCACTCTCTGCCAAAGTAAAGTGGAATAACTTAAACGGAAGAAATTTGCTAAAAGGTATGAAAGTGGATAAAACAAGGTGAAGCAGAAGAATAGGAGACGCTGTAAACATAGGCGTCCTAGACTGTTGCACGTTGTCGTCCCAGATAATGTTTCCAACCAGCGTTTTGAGTGATCCTGAGGAAGCCGTCTGCAAAGTATATCCCGTTTTCATGCTTAATTAGTTGTTCATGCCTCACAAACAACTTCGTCAAAACGATGGTGGTATTTACACCGCCGAACTCAATCAATTATCATCTCCTGTAATGTTACCGTCTACAAAATTTGTGGGTCATTACTCTCAGGTCACAGAGACCGAAACGATTCGCAGTAGCATAACTACTGGAGACTGAAATCATTTTCCAACGCCATGTAATTATTTTGATACCTGTCAATTTATATAACTCCTCTGCATTAAAGTGGTCAACGTTGAATTTGGTTGGCAGGCATCTTCAACATCTTCATCCGTCAAAATCAATGTGTCTATGTAGACCTGGCGAATAAACTTCCTAGACTATTTGAGAAAAGGTATCTGCCTTCAAACCAGCACAAACGGTATCACCGAATGTACATGATCAGGCAGAGACACTGATGATCAGATGCTGAGAGATATTTCATATCATTTGATTATGGCGCAACGTTGTTCTCACGTTTGTATTACACGAGTAGTGAAATAATCAAACAAATAACACTTGTCCGAAGTTTTGAAGTTTTTCACGTACGACATTTTCTTTACTTAAAGCTGGCAAACAGCACTCAGAAAAGTTGATCTAGTTAGACTTCACAAAAATTCTGTAATTTCGACTTTCGTTTTTCGATATTGCTGTCCTTCCTATCTGAACTGTTCGAATAACTTGACTCAAAGCTCGCGTTCTGACTGTAAAAAATCAACTGAATTCGAGCTACTCAGGATTCCATTAGCGCAAGCAAATTTACCCGTGCCAGTTGTCGACTGACTTTAGATGTGAGATGGACAAACGATAATTCGACAAACCTAAATAGAGCCAACCACTATTAAGTTGTATAACGTAATCCAGGTTTGTTTTCCAGACTGCAGTCTATCGGACTTATATTGTTTGTAGCTGCGTACACGGGTGAGGACTGCTACTACACACTGACGTGAACGTTGCCGTTGTTTAACCGAGTTGTATGTGAAGCGAAATGATGCAATTAATGGCGTGAGAAATAGTGAACTGTAAAGAAGTAGCCACCTCACAGATGATACCCCGATACTTTGGTCTCTGAAAGATGCAGACACCGAGAAGTTCAGTGCTTGAGTCTATTTCGAAGAAATAGAAATGAGATACCGTTCTTCTACTTCTAAACTTATCACAGTAGGTTCATAACAAAGCTTCATTGTCCGTACCCGATGTATCGTTGTCAACTTTGCTTATAAATGACAACATAACCGTCGATAATTTACTGATGTACAGGGAAAAACAACTGATAAATGGCTGTCAGTTCTTGAAATGGAGACAATGGATGTACATTTCGTAAACCACATTAATTACACCAACGCATTCATTCAATTCACCTAATTGTAAACTAACTCATTGTAAACTAAGTCATGAGTCGCAAATCGCCTAGTAAACTACAACCGGTCACCGTCCAAAGATTTCCTTGGGGTACGTAACACTAAATCACAGACTCCCGAATAAGTACGCCATAACCGGAGTAGGTTAGCTAGCCACATAATGTTGGTGAATACGCATTACGGGGCTACTGCATGTTTCATCATTTTTCCACATGCTTTTCAGATCTGTAAGTTGTCGCCTGTTGTATTTTACCCAACAGGTTGTTGAACTTCACGTTATTGCTATCCGTCGTTAATCGATCGAACATGACTGCTAAATTTCTTTCACATGAATGGTAACTTAGACCAGTTGATGACCAAGGAAGACTAGTTTAGCAGTTTCCATGCAATAAATTAACATACATGGATATAAAATGACGTTTTATCTCAGCTAAATAAACGGTATGAACTTCATCGTCTATGCTATAGGTATTTCCTTGACTGATCTAAGTGACAACATCAGCAGCTCCGGGGACACACAGATGAACTCTGTTTTTCTACGAATGTGCTACTTATGAGTTTCGTGTACAGGTTTCTTGTTTTTCTGTTAAAGTAACTACTCACAGCTAGTATTACTGTCATAAACACAGTAAGATTCTCGGGTGGAAATCTTTCGCCTTTCATTCATCTTCTCGTTAATTAGTAAAAGGTTAACTGAACTGTCAAGTAAGGCGAAAAACAAAGGTAAATATTACCTTTGCTTTGCAGCACAACTTCTGGAGGCACGCTGCTATTCGGAACGAGTGTGTAGACTACTACTGACTTGCTCTGTTTGGCAAAGGAAACTCGCTTCCAGGAGCTTTATTTATGAGTAAGCTAAGAGGTTCATTCATGAGTCTGAACTGAGCGTGAGTAGTGTTTAGCATATAATAACTACAATCTTTGATGAATAACTAACTACTTTACAATCAATTTCAATTCAAGTTACCTCTGCAGCTGGCTATCGGTAGAATTCCTATGACCAGAGCATGATCAATTCCATGAGGTATTCCTTTGACTACACTTTGCAAACATTATGTGCACCATATCAGATACTTTTCTCAATCTGACTTGAAGTTCTTGTACTATGCTTGTACCAAACTTCAGTATTTACAGTCAAACCTCATCCCTTATTGACTGTTTCTTACATGCTCATATACACCTCTTGTTGATACAACCTTTCTCCGTATGCGTAAAAGACACCCTACATTATTCATTTTCGGTCCACTTGCTGTCCGAGATCATAACTACAGCATGATATGTTTCAGCTTTGCGATCACCAATCTTCTGATGTCTAACTGTACTGCTTACGTTACTTGTGGAAATTAATTCACAGGAATCATCCGTTTCAAGCTTCTGATGTAGATACCTCATTCTATCTGGGGACTTTGACATCTAGTTATTTAACATGGGTTTTAGTCCACTAGCATATGTGTATGTATACATTTGTTTATTCCTCGTCGTTGTGGTTCCTCTGAATTGTCACTTGTTTAAAAGCCCCAGGATTGACTGGACCATCACGAACTGAGCCCATTTCTATATGGTAATGGCCAGCTATGGAAAATTAAATTTTCAATTTTTTCAAAGGCGTGGTAGTGTTAAAGGAACAGTTCATTAACAGGACAAAGTGGATAGGTTCTCGTTCCATAAAAAATGAGGTCTAAACAGGCAGCTTTCATGTATCAGTAATTTGCGAACGCAAGACAAGCGATCTTCAGACCTGCACATGTCAGTTAAATTTTGTCAGTCATCGGCAGTTGTCTTTTAATAAAAGGCTGGGTACGTAATACAACAGTTCATGAATTTCACCAATGCACTCAAAAAACTTCCCAAAGAGAAGTGGTGTGAAAAACTAGCTCTTAATCGTCATTCTTTTGACCATCAACAGCGTACAAAATAGCACAGCTTTACCAGCCGCGAGATAGCTTTGAAACTGGCAGATTGTTTCACTCACGTAGTGTAACAGTCTCTGTTTACAGGCTTTGCTCGTACAACCACATATTTCGCATGCCAACCTACCGTATGTATATTGTGATCTGTTTGTGAGTATTAGGCAAAATGAGAAACGATCATCAAACATTCAGTGTATGGCTTGGATTCAGCACATAAGACTCCATTTTCATAGCTCCTTCCATTATTGTGTTTCTGACAGGCAAACTGTGTTTCTATATCCCTCGTCAAATTCATCTTTCTTTGCTCGTGAATCGTTTCACTATGTTTTTATCTGATATGATTATGACACAGTTTACTTAGGACAGACGGACAGATACTTAGGCGTTCTCTTCGAACAAAAAAATTAAGAATCTCTAGCGTCTTCATAAGGGCTGCAGGAATAAAATGAAAACTCTTCCTTATCTATCCTGAGCATTAATACCATAGACTTCAAAACCAGCTACTTTTTAATGTGTGATGAAAAGATATGCACTTTAGCCTCGAGGTGTATCATCGATTTTTCTACATTCCAAGGGAAGCGTGAAATTTCTCACTTACCAAATTTTCTTCCAGTTACCTTCATTTATTCACTAGGGAAACGGAAAATTTCCAGTGGATGACCCTTCAATAAAATCGGCTGACACATTTCCTACCTTCTCTCATTGTTCAGAAGTTCAAACCCAGCTTTGCTACTCAGTAGGAATTGATAAAACGTAGCAATTTTTAACACGTACGTAAACACATTATTCTTGTCCCCAATGAGCCACGAGGGATTTAGTCTGTTGTTTATACTCAATGAAATACGCCACAAAATATATGTCAAAAACAACTTTGCCCAAACCGCTGCATAAATCGCTTCTTCTACCAAAACAGAAACATGGTTAGTCTGATTATTTCATAGTGTATGCTGTAACCCTAGAAGGTAGTACAACAACCTACTTCCAGTCATTCTCATATACAAACAGACGCTTGCTGGATGTCCATCAATCTGAGCGGATTCATATGTTACAACCAAATAGCTTCATGGAAGGTCAACAAACACAATACGTTTACATATGAGCATCCAACAACTGGAAGTTTTTCTTATGATAGACACTACAACTAGCATCAAAAGGATTTTTGTCGGTAACCCCAGACCAGTTGAGAGTGTTACGCCAAATATGTGTAATGATAAACAACTGAACCACATGACTCAGTCTACTTATTACACTCTGCAACCAACAGTACATTTTTTAACTAACGTCAGCATTAGTGCAATTACAATGAAAATGGTCGATTTTGTGATTATCATCTCTGAAAGAAATGAGTATTCCATGGTTGCTTAGATGACACCTCTCAGGAGTCTTGCACTTAAACTGAATCCCTATCTCTTAAAAGACAACCCTGGCCTGAACAGATAAGACACGGTCAAACCAGATTAATTTTTGCAGAATGCTAGCTAATAACAGCAAATCCTAACCAACATGTAGATTGTGGAAGCAATAATTTCAAATGCTGTGCCCGTACAACCCTTTTCTAACATGTAGGATTTAAACTTACGCAGTCTTACTGGCAAAAAATCAGTTCATCATCTATCAATTTTTCAAGCGCTGGACCTCATCTGGGAGCACCAGAACTGGGACTATCGATGGTTCTGTTAACAGTTCCCTGGAATAGCACGGTGAAATAAAAGGAATAAATGTGTGTGAAGGAGGAAGAAAACCAACAACAATTAATGAAGCTTCGAGACAAAAAAGGTAGACTGTAGATCATCTTCGATGATACAGGCTCACCAATAGCAGTGACAATGTGTCACGTCTAAAAATATTTCCACCTGTTAGTGTGGATAGCTGAAAACCTTCCAACAGTACAAACAGTATCCACCAGCCCTATCTAGATGTGTGTTCAAGATCTTCGTAGCTCAAAACAGCTTCATTGTTTAACCGACTTGCAGCTTATTCTGGCAACAGCTAAAATAAACACTATACGGTGTGTTAGATTCTTTGGTGACACACATAGTACATGACCTAGCCAACAAACACTGCATTTTGGTTAATTTCCTTATCCTTCGCAGGCTTGCACACTTCGTAAATATTCCCCGATTAATCACCGATTTTCGCACTTGATGTAGTTTAGTTAATGAAGACAGGGGTGGTCAAGTACCAGAGGTCCACGCTCATCTTCTGCTCGAATTGGCCAGGTATGTGATTCACAGCATCATTGAGAGCCCACACGTATTGTAAATCCTTGTCGATAACAAGGAAATCTGGTGAGATGAAACTAGCCAAGTAGGTGGAACGGAAATCACTCTCAAATTGCCTGCTGGCTTTGAGTGAAGTAGAATCAGAACGAGTCCAAGTTCGTAATATCATCCTACACTTTGAAGGTGAAGGGTGTGTATCATATACAGCAACCCTCTCATCCAATCTGTTCAGTATAATACGTATATTGTCAGCAAAGTAAGTTGTCCACTTATTCAATACCACTCAAGTTAGTAAAGCACAAAAACCCTATCGCCAGGTTCTATGAACCTCCAAGTACCCCTTTCGGAATATCACCTATTACCGCTTTCAAAATGATGAACGCCACCTGAAGTGAAGAAAGCATGAAGTAATTGCCCACAAATGATGAACTTACATCCGAAGTGCACATAAAAGGGCGTCAACAAATTAATCTGCTTTACTGGAAACTTGCTGCCGTGAAAACAACTCCAGAGCGCATGTCGGGCAACATAATCAGAAGCAGCCTTCAAATAAAGGGAATACAATTGCTGAGAAAATGAGTACCAGTAGCCCAATATCTGTTGATATGTTAAAATAGACCCGAAAACCTCGCTGCCATTTCGAAAGCACGCCTGTTTTTCTCCCATCTAGCTCCCTCTGCTTTTCAGAATTCACCGCAATAAGAGACTTGTGGGCATACTTAATATGACAGCGACAACAATATTATCTACTTGGTTGCCTTATAATATCTTGTCAGTCTTCGAAAATGGTAATGCCATTTGTTAAACACCAATCACTATGCAGCTTTTCATTTCTCCATGTCAGTCAAAGGATTGAAGTCACTTCAACCAACAATCCTACATCATTATCTTCAGAAATAGCTGGAGGAAGAAGGTCCAGAACTATAACTTCATTAGGTTTCAAAAATTTAAGCTCCGAGTCCAGTTCGAGTTGAGACAGAAGTTTGTCATGAATGTCATGACTACCATCAAAATATCTGCAGTATAGAGTTAACTGAGCTAGGTGAGTTCACCCAAAGTCCTCTTCAGGATGCTTAGTCTACTTTTAAATTCGTCGCAACAAGTTGTGAATGAACGATCCATCTTTTTACGTGTGGTTTCACCAACACATTATCGACGGTCAGAAAGACCACGAGTCAGGAACCACAGCACCTAGAAGTTTTCTGACAAAGCTATTTATTACGTATAGCTAATTTGGCCTTACGGTCTTTTTGCAGACTGCTGTTGTGTCTGTGGTTCAGTTCATGGTGGTAGGACTTAGCCCTGTCGACCTTTGAGAATGTGAGCGCCCATGAAGATTCATGTGAGTCCGTGCAAGTCATAAAGAATTTCGCTTTCCTGTCGCAACTACTGCAATGCAAATACTACAAAAATGAATAAATTGCCGCCATGTGTTTTCATGCAAAGTATGTGATGGTTAGTAGTGATCCATCTTTCGTTTCTGGCATAATTCTATCCATCAATTGGAATGATAAGGTGGATGGAAAATTATTCACGAAAGATGAGTGGAGCCATAGAACACTGTTAAATGTTTTACTAAATCAAGATTAACGATTACGCTTGAAAGTCCCTATGACCTGAAAGATGTTCAACTGGACACCACACGAAGTACTACCTTGTGGCCAACATGGCGCACCCATTAACCTCTCAATAACTCATGTGAAGTCTAGACAAGTGTGTTACTAGGGTAGTCTTGTTCAGAGTCAGTTTCTATCAGCCGATGTTTATTAGTAATTTCACTTGAATCTGCAGCAATTCACTTCTGCACATCAGTTGTTCTCTCTTGTCCTATAACCTCTTGCATACCGGTCGATGTCTCTACCTAGTACTCGTTTAAAACACTTCACTTCAAGACTCGGGTTGTTTAACTGTCACATACCCTCGTTGCCCAGCTTCAAACCAAACATCTTGTGATTGAAAGCACAGTTACTTGAAGCAAATGATAAAACGAAGTAAACACAAATAATGGCACGTAATGATCTCAGATGGTCACTTCAAGATGAACAAAAATTTCCAAGTGAATAACGCCAGTGACAACTGAAGACGATATGATCAAGTTATGTTTGTTGCTTGGGGTGATCTTCTTGTGACGTGGTGCGCTTGTTCATGCTAATCTGTGCAAATCGATGTACGGAATAAATAAGATGCACATAAGTGTAATGGCTGATAGCCATTGCCAGTAACTCGAACCCTGACACCGAGAAACCCACTTGGCTGCCTTGCTACTATGGCCTTATCCACAATTTCGAATCAACTCACAATTCAGTACAAATATTGGGTGGAACTACCTTATTTAATGCCAACACCACAACTTTTCTCTGAGCTTTCAATTTTAGTTAACTATAACCCACTTTTTCAACAAGAATGACTTGGGAAAACTCATTTCGAACTACGCAAACTCTTGATTATACAATACAGCAAGCGTCAAAAAGTTAATCCAAAAATTGAAATCATTTCATAGCACGTGCAGTTCATATCATTATGCGATAACACATTGTAGGTGGAACGGCTAGTACCGGTCAATCATAACATGTGCCCGCTGACTTGTGTGACGCGTTTCGTTTCTTCACAAATGGCGAGATGATTTTGTAATGATATACCTATTTTTCTCATATGCAATAAATAGTCAGCCGTTTTCATAGAAAACATGGCTTCAACATTAGCCATAGAAATGACTGAAAGGGATGGCCGAAGACAGTTGGCCCCAGTGACAAGTAGCAAAGTGACGGATTACCGCTCGGACCCTGTTGGTTCTCACTGGCTTCAAACACGTCTAGGACTCAAGCCCAAAACCTTCGATCAACCGGAAACGGTATTGTGGACAATCATTCACCAACCCACGTTTTTGCGGTCAGTCTGACTGCATACGGCTATGTAGGAAGTTTATTCCAACAGAATATTGAAAGCTGTCAGAAAGCAGACTTACTAATGACGCCCCACTTCCATCTATAGTTTGATCGAGTGTGAATAAGATATATGTTAATTGATTTGAAACGCTTGAATATATGGGCACAGCTGTTTTTAACAATTACAGTACCTCTTTCCCCCATTCTTCCTTACCTTACTTTTGACTACGGCTTGCTTTCTGGTTAGTTTTATAACAGTGAAACACCAGCAAGAATCAGTGAAACATTGCCACCTTTCATGCAGATGTTGATGAGGATGATGATGATTTCACCTGATGCACACATTTTTATCATGAGGTGAGATCGATCATACAGTTTTGTGGTTGACCTGTAAACCAAAAAGCAAATGTGATGACCACAGAAAAGGCTTAGCTAGAGGCAGTAGCTAAGGAATAAAAATGTCGAAATATGTGGCAGTAAAATATGTCAGACAATGAACGAATTACATAATATAAAGGATAAAACACTGGATCGTCACTTCTACTTTAAGTAGGTTGCCCGTTTGTTTCACTGTTATAAAAACTGCCTTATATTCTGATCGCATGAAACGTTGTTAGCATTCCCAGGAACTGCAATTAGTAACGGTCTTCCTGGACTTATAACTACAATCTAACCTACTCACGTATCGAAGCAAGTGCGTCAAGCACTTTGACAGTTTGGCGGTCGGTAGATTCGCCTTGTCATGTCTGAACTGGAACTGTTCTGATAGACTATGGAAGACGGTTGTTATCTCAGGACTTCCTAGCGTGGCACTGGTTTGAACGAACTCGTAAGGCCAACAAGCTGACCTATTCCTAACACATATTTGGCTACCTATGACGCAGTTTTCCGGTTGTAAAGCTGAGCTGTAAGAGATCGTTATACTATCGTGTTCGTTACTCACCTGGAGAAGTTTTTGGCTACCTGTTAGCGTAGGATTTGCCTTGTTCTACTTGTGTACTCACAATCATGAGTTAACTGGTAGCTCATTTGAGAAATAGAAAGGCTCTGTGAGTTATTATGAAGATAAAGAAGGATAGTTCTCCAGATGGAGCGTCACGTGCAGAATGAATATATTTTAAAGTAAACCATTGGTAAGCAAAGAATTCGTTGTTGGCCCGAAAGCATATGGCAGACCTTAAAGTTGAGATGAGTAGTCATCCCCAGTAAATTGTAAGCCATTTGAATTCGCAAAATTTCGACAAGACTGCGTAAGTGAGACTTAAGTTTGCAATAATTCATCGGTACTGGGACAGTTAATAGTTGAGTATTTAAATGGAAGCGCTTGTATAACATTTCGAAAGCCTTAAAAATTTGTCCATACCCTGTAATTTGTCAGATAATGTTGTATATTTCAATCCGCCAACAGATCATCAATCTTTTGAATACTAGAGCAAATAACAGTTTTTCTGAAGGAGCTAAAATACGATTTCCTGTAGCATAAATATCTTTTTTCTTTCTAGCGACCTTTTTCTGATGATGACATAAAAAGGAGTAGGTAATAGCCTAATATCTCAAACACTTCCGGGGTCTACCTCTTAAACATACACAGATATTTGTTCACGACGCGTTGTAAACATATCTAAAAGATCACTATTAGAAGATATGTGAACAAAATTAGAAAGTAAACATCATTGTTTTTATCGTCACCTGACTGCATCTAGGTCACTTTGAACTGTCAGTACAGGTTAAAAGTAGCAAATGCTGATGAGTTCAGTCTTAATCAGCATGCGTATAAATAGCTGGGGTAAGATAATAGTGATCAGTAGTAGGGGATTTTGATTTTCATATAGAGTGAACATCACCCACAATTGATCGCAGCTCTCGCATTCCCACAGACTTTCCAGTCGGCCCGCTCAACAAGTCAATGATTTCTGTGATTTCAACTTGAAGAGAAGTCCTGGTCGAGGGGTCATCGATTGGAGTTAACAGACAGTAACTGTGTCTCCGCTCGAGGCGATCGGGCAACCTGATCATTACTCACAAGCGAAAGTGGCTGAGTGTTCACATGTGATAATTCGGTCGTTGCCTAACGTGAGGTCAACGGCGCAGTGGTAAACATGGTTGCCTGCTCATGAACAATGTGTCCGTGGTTCAAGTCCCGGCTGCAGTGGCGATGATATGCACTACTGACGAGCTGCTCTAATGAGAGCGAAACTCGAGTCTAGTGCTTCTTTTCAAAGGGGGCCGACTATGGGACTGTGAGAGCTGCGATCAACTGTGAATGATGTTCAATCTATGTAAGATAATAATTCATCTTTCACACCATGATACGTTCTCTACATTGCAGTATACTGAGTCATCTTTGGTCCTCGCACTTTGACATTTGTCAAACACTGTTACAAGCATCACAGGTAAGGATGTTTCACAAAAAACAAGCTTAGCGACCCTTGGCCCAGTTATCTTTGGTTTATTGGGAGCTCGCGCAGGTATGCTGCTAGTGAACCATAAGATTCAAGTGAACACCTGGCCGAGTCCGTTAGGTCGGTCATGATTTGGCCGACCGTCGACTTCTTCCTGGAACCTGAACCGAACCAAAACAGACAAAAATCTACGTTAAGCCACTCTAGTAAGTGGCACCATATCCGATAGCCGTCTCTACTTAGATGTGATTGATATTTTGTGCTGGCATTATACTACATCACTTAATGTTACAGAGATTCAAGGTCTCAAACATTGCGATGGTGAACCGACTGCGAGAGGAAGAACAACGAAATGAATTCAGCAGCAATATGAGAACAGATTTCATTACACATATGCATCTAATTGTAGATGACAATCTGTGCGTTCAATCATACAAATGAAAGCGTCCGTGTTACAACATTTGTATTTTTCTTAATACTTCATATGAATGTGTTCGTTTACTTATTTTTTGTTTCGAATTTAGTGCTTGCGTTGAACGACATCGTCTGCCTGTACATGGCAAGCAATTTGTCCGTGATGGTACGCAGTACAGGTGTATGTACTGTGAACGGGAAAAGTGTCCAGTGAGTTTGATTTTACAACACGAACAGGATGTCGTGTTAGATGTCTTAAAATTCCTTAATCGCAGCAGAAAACATATGCTTAACTACATGTTTCCGGCAGATTCTTGCATACGTGGTGTAGGCTAAAGTAGCTTAATCTATAACAAGGTTCACTTCACGCTTAGTCCATTAATTCAGGGACAGTGTGTACCGCTGAGACATGCTATAGACAAAATACTACACCAGATATTGTTCTTTTTACAGCAAACCCTAGGTTACCCTTTGGTAGCACAAAATGTGTGCACAACAAACAATGAGGCCATTCGGCGTTCTGCGGCGGAACATATCACCACAAGACTAAACTCTAGCCAGAAGTCATGGAACATATCGCGTAATTTAAACAGTGTAAAAAACCCTTTAGATCATCAAAACCAATATACAGTCATTTCAAGCCAGTAAACCTATCAGTGACTTTAATTCTACATCGGTAAAGGTCCCGCGTTGGTACCTGTAGGCCAAAG
Source organism: Paragonimus heterotremus (assembly GCA_013368495.1). Taxonomy (NCBI): domain Eukaryota; kingdom Metazoa; phylum Platyhelminthes; class Trematoda; order Plagiorchiida; family Troglotrematidae; genus Paragonimus; species Paragonimus heterotremus. Next base: position 100,978 of record LUCH01017204.1, read on the forward strand.
AAACTGTTTAAAACGTCATTTATGGTTATTACTTAATATCAACACCAGCGCACTTTTTCTTCTCTTTCTTTCAAAAATTTCACTCACAAGTTAAAATTCCATCCACCTAACCAACCTAACATTTGATTAGCACTAAGCTGGAAGTAAAACGGAGGACTGTGTTCAAGACAATAAGAATAAAGGTTGAGCATTTATACATAATTGTTGTTGTAGTACTAATGAGCTGGATGCGAATCTTCTCACGTTCCATGATACCCTGAGTTGGTCAACGGTACTCTAATTGACCACGATCGACCCAAAGACAGTCTTAGTCATGTGCCCCTAAGGTGGATACAACTTTTGCAGTCTGCCTAGCGTAAAATCGACGACCATATAACTGCAGTCAACAGCCATCTGTCCATGATCAGAACTACTACGATTGTTATGAGTCTGCTGAACAAACACTCAAAAAAGAAGCAAAGTAATCTGAGAAGAAACTTCTCCAATAATTGTTTTACAGGCTGCAGTTGAACAACGGAAATCCAGTGATTCTTCTTCGAAACATGCAGCATGCAATAAGCAGGCCGCTGCTGCTAGAGTCTTTCTTGCAAGACCTGCGGGCTTAACGGATTCCTGAGTATAAAATTGGACTGCTCTTCATGTTGCCCTCACGTCTATAGGGTGATCTGGCAGCCTCGACCGACGCAGTACTCAAAAATTCACCAGCCCTGCGGATAAGTGGCTGGTCACGAGGGATGACGGAATGGCAATCCTGCGAAAGACACTTAAAGAACACCCTGGAAACAATCCAACCAATTGAACACTAAACCAGTTCGGTTGGGTTGTGAGCTGGAAGGCCCCCATGTCGGCACTCGGCAACCCGGATGACCATCCAAAACTGCTCCGACGTGTGTTCGATTGCTTCCCAGAATACAGGCGAACATCTTACGCTGGTATCACCGTACTTATACTAAAAACGCTAGATGATGCCGATCATCATGCAATAGTTTAAACTAACTGGCCAGCGCTTTTCAGAGACGACAGCCGTAAACCAGTCTGAAAAATCCAAAATATGGAATGAATTTCCTAGCTGACGCAAAAGTAGCAGTTATTGTCATCGTATAATTGACAGTGGACATGAGTCCGGCACTGCACATCGGACTGCAAACAATGCGCTTATTAGAACGCTTGGTCGTCGACTTTTAAATCAAGACCTTGGCTGCCGTTATGAGTTTTTCCGGGCTTTCTTTGTAACTGATAGTCCTCTCCTCAGTAATGGCAACGATTTCTCCAACACTTCAATTTGTTCGTCGACGTATGCCGATCGCATCTAGCTGACACCTCGACAAAACCCGAGGATAAAAATCCGTCACACGTGACTGGGATAAATCCAGCGCTATCTTCTCTTGTATTCTATAGGATTGATGAGAAGCTCCTACCTGAATTCTGTCAAATGTTCCGATGTGCTAACGAACTGCAGGCCGTGACAACCAATTTTATGCATAAAATTACAACAAGAAGATAGCCAGATTGTCTAGCTTTTCATAAGTTGAAAATTGCCTGAGCCGAATTTGATCATATGCTCCTGCTCAGCATTATTCATCCGTCTAATAATCAATGGGCATTACATTACATGTGATTTCTGAAAAAAACAGATAACGACTGGTGCGTATGTGGCGACCACCGGATACTGAACAGAGCAGCTGCTCTCGAAAAGTATTCAATTTCTCACATTTAAGACTTGATGGTAAACCTATCCGGAAGCTAAGCGTTTACCATGATCGACCTGGTAGGTGCCTATAACCAGATTCCTGTAGCCCCAGAAGACCCTCCGAAGCCAACAATCATAATGCAATTAGGACTTTTTTGTTTTTGACCGTGCTGTTTGGTCTTAGCAGCACTGCTTGCACTCTTCAACGTCCTTTTCACGATGTGTGCCGCTGATTGCACGGTGTTTCCTCGCACTCATATGGCGTCTTGGTAACTGGCTGACGACAGGCGAATGTTGCGCGCACTTCCTTTCAGTGTTCAGCCACGTTGTCTTATGAGGTGACAATAGCCTTAATCTGTTTGGAATGGTTCACGTGACTTTAGTAGGTCATAGCATCTCTACGAGGGGAACTGAACCTGTCCCGACAAATTGCAAGCAAGAGTGGACTACCCGGTGCTCACAACGTTCAAACAAATTCAAATGTTCGACGGTTTAGTTAATCGTGCTTAAGTAATGCTATTGCCCACCGACCTATTCGGAGAAAAGTTACGCTCAGTCTCCTTTACAGCTGCCGTACAAAATGTCTCCTTTGACTTGAGAACAACTATTCTCAGTATATCATCTTTGTCAAATCACCATCCGTCCGCCCTTTTGGCGCTTATCATGAAATCCTCATGTTTGGTTAAAAAGCCGTCTTGCAGCGGCAAACTGGTGGCAAATGATGTCCACTGGCCTTCTTCCCCAGAGATTTACAACCAACAGAGACAAGGTGCAGAGCTTTCAAAGAAAAAACAATAGCGATTCAATTAAGTATCCGCAAATTTCGACATGTTCCTGAAAACAAAATTTCACCATGTTCACATACCATAAACCGTTAAGTTATACCTTACGCTAGACATTCGACAGAAATCTCTTAGAGTGACCCAACATCCGGATTACATCGGTTAGTTTAAGACCAAAATTCGTCATACTTCAGGTACTTCAAACTGAGTCACCGATGCTTTCTCGAACTTCTGTGTTACAACGAGCATGACAGACAGCTCAGTCGATTTTACATCAACTGCGGCGGCGCAGGTCAAAGGCACGAAGATAAACATCTCCAATGATCAAGCTCTGTTAAACCGGAATGTGTCCCATACAGCTGTCTAGAGAAACGACCAATTTTGACAGTTAACAAAATATTCTTCGCCCGGTTATCCCGTTAGTTTTTTTGAAACGTTCCACTACACGCCTCACCCAAACGTGTGCTCAGCAGACAAGATGGTCACCGTGCGTTTTTTCCGGCGCAGTATCAACCGCGGCCTAGGCACCTGATCGAAATCTATCATGCAGCATCAACGATTTAGAATCCGTTGCCAAACGCGTATTTGTTTCAACTGGTTGGATTTTTGCTGCCCTTTATTGGACATACATATCTTCACATGCGTAAACCGCTGCGTTGGTCAGAGGCTAGACTGAATCAAATTTGCACGGGTATATTTGGAACGTTTGGTCGCCCAATTTAGTTGTCCGGCTGTAGTAGCTACTGGCTGAGAGTCTCATTCTAAGTTAGTCTTAGAATCATCTTTCAGTTTGCTAGGATGGAGACAAATTCGCACCAAAACTCACCACTTGGCAACTAAGAGATAAGTTGGATCTTTCACCGGAGACTGACAAACTCTTTATCCGCTAGTAGTAAACTACCGTGACAGGAGTTTCTGCTGTTAGTATAGTTAGCTATCCAAAACAAGCTGAGAGTCGACACACATACACCCTTTACTCATTTAGTTTACGGGTGCTCGTTGCATTTACCCGCACAACAGGACACATCAAGCTTACGAAAAACGGTGGGTGACTGGCCCATTACACAAGATGACTTCGACGGACCACACCTCGAGAAAAAACCGCACAAGCGTGCGTCAGTTCTTGTCTGTCAGCTTGTTCCCACATTTGATTTGTACTGTTGATCTTCGGTGACCTTTGTGGTCACCGTATATAGGTCTGTTCCGCGTAATTGCACGGCAGGATAAAATTTTTATTGAAACACATCAATGAAACAAAGGTTGTATCTACCGACCGATTAAAATCATGAGATGGGCGGCTATCTACGTTAATCTAAAGTTATCCCCTACAATTTACTCAGCGACAATATTCTGTTTACTACGAGTGACGTTGCTTGGTTACAAGTAGAGTAAAGTAGCTAATACTAGCTGTTATCTGTAGTTTTCCACCACTAGCCTTCGACCTCGTCCTTAAAAATTGAAGCTGTTCTGTCTCACTTGAACAGATTTACTCTTAATTCACATTTCTTTTATTTTCTTGCCGAGAGTGATTTTAGCGCCCCACACGCTTCTTGGAAACAACATCCTCAACAAGCTTCAGGAGACGAGCATGACCTAGCTCTGGCATTAGTTATGCAACGGAAGACCTAAACGCAACGTGTGGAGTTTGCAACGAGGTACAGTCCTGGGCAGATCTCTTCCTTGCTAGATCTCATCTTCACGAACTAAAGTTACTGCGTTGATCAGACTAGTACTGAGGCTCGTTTAAACCGCACGATCATACTTTACTAGCCTCTGACCACCTTTGCTACTAGATACAACGAACTGCAAAGAAGCAGTTGGTCCGCAACTTTAAAAGTCTGACTTTGATATCGTGAGAAATCACTTCATGCAGTTCCGTTTAAACACCACCTCAGTTAACCCTGTGTACCAGTGTACGAAATGTATTTTATACGAGGTTGACTAGTTGTACGTCCCATGCAAGTTGGTAATAAGGTCTCCTTACTATCCTCCTCAAATAAGTGTTTGCTAAATTCTCGACAGTCTTGCGAGACTTTTTTCAAAACGAAAACAGTCCGACAAACCTGGAGACGTTGAAGCATTGCAAAAAATGTGCAAGCCGTGCAAGCAGAAAACCTATCGCTATCCTCTCTAGAAGCAGCAAAAACTGCTCAAAACAGCGCATCCAAACAACAATTTTCTTATAAGACACAGAGAATACCGTCGTGAGAACCTCATTTCCGTTCTTGCGGCAACTGACTGGTGAAGTTACCTCCTAAACCAACGTTGTTGCTGACTAATTTAAAGATCACTATGTTGCCGTTTACAGCAATGATGCATCTCTTTTTACCCAATGGTTAAAATCACGTGCGCCTAATTGGCCTTCTTCATGGGTAGACCTCTCATAGTACAACATCACATATCTGTCTTCAGGTCCAACCGTTTTAATTCAATGGGCCTGATGCAAATTTATGCAGAAATAATGAAGAAAGCTTCTTCTGTATTGGCCGAACCACTTCATGGCTCCTTCATGTTCAGCTTTTCAGCTAGTGCATTTTCCAAGAACTAAAAGAAGGCTACGGTCAGCCCTATTTATGAATTGAATGAAAGGCACTCTTCTGTCAATTATTGATCGATCAGCCTAATGAGTATTTCGTGCAATCTTAGAGCACCCGCTTAAACGTGCTATTCCAAAACACCTTTTAGACAGTACTTTCAAAGTCTTCTCTTAACAAGGGATTCTTACCAAATGAGTACCGTGTAACAAACATGCCGTTTACGATTAACAAACTAGAAGATGCAAGAAATCATAGCCCTGTATCTGACGTCATCTTCTTTGACCTTGCTAAGGCTTCTGGTTAAGCACCATACGGCCCACTTCTACAGAAAACGGAAACATACGGCATCGGAAGTGATATTCGTTGGTGGATTGCCTTGACTTTCAATGGTAGAACCTTCTTTCGTAAAGCCGGCTTTGAGCTGTCTATCTATCTCAGTAGATGTGCCGCAAGGATCCGATAATAATTTGGTTTATATCACTGACCAAGTTGAAAGGACTTCCAGTCACTCATTATTAATATAGCTCGAAAATCTAAAACTCTCGTGTTCTCAAAACTTCCCGAGCTGCTTTTGATACCGTACAGCAATGGTAAGTAAAGTGGCGTCTTCCCATCGAAGATGATGGACGTGCACATTTGTCACTCGGTGGTGATTCTGACAGCCTTTCTAACACACTGCGCATAAACAGGTGAGTCTTAAAAAGAATTATGACTAAGACTGTCGTTCAGTCCGCCTTTCTTACTGCATAACAAAGAAGTGGCCAAAAAAAGGACTCGCTTTACTGAGTATGATATAACGGGCGTTGCCCTAAGTTGACAAGAAAGCTTGTCAAACTCTTTACGGGGTTTGTTCCCGACCATCACTTAGGTGCGTTAAATCACGTATTTATTCCGGCCTTAAAAAAGACAAATGCATTTGAGTGTGTACTGTATGTCTTACAAAAAACTATAGTAGATCTTCGAAAAGTTTCATGAAGATCTTTGCCAAACATCCTTCACCTTCACCCTCCGGATTATCGAAGATTTCGAAGGATGAGAGAGAAACTCTTCACCTTTGCGAATCCGGGATAACTAAAAGGTCATGAGAAAATGTTCTCTGAAAACATACCTTGAACACTGGTCAGACGAATGACTTCTGACACAGTGCGGCTGATTTCTGCAAACTATCGTTAGGGCTTATTTTGGAGAGCAACCTGAGGCATTTTTAGGTGATTGTTCGCTCGGTGGAAGTAACAGGTAGACGATAGTGTCTTACGTTCTCTCTGGTCTGTTGCCTCCACAGTGACATAATATCTGGGGAAAACAGCGCTAACCTAGTAGTCTTATGATTCCATTCCACAAAGGCTGACATACGCTTCACATCGGAAGAAAAATCACACCGACCAGGGTAACTTGGGTTGTTGATCTTGTTTCCTTGCATCAATCACTGAAACACTTTAAAGAGCTTTTACAGGATCCATCCTGAAATCTTCTTTGTAGAGCAGTTCTTTTCAAACAGCCTACCTTAGGGTTATGAGCCACTGAGAAGAACCCCATGCTAAAACTGTTATTCGCTTCTCTAAAGACCATTTTAAACTCTTGTTAGATTCACACACTTAATTGAAACTGCTACTAGACTTGCGACTCTGAGCTGTTCTTCGTACGAGCTGTAGCCGTCAACATTGTTTCTCCACCACGTTTTTGAATACTTTCTCCCAAATTAACAGAGGCCTACTGGATACTGCAAGAGATAAACAGCATGAAACCGAGTGAACCGTGCCTCCAGCCTTGAGCCAACTTATAACGCGCTAAAAAAGCTAAAAATCTCCTTCGTAACGTAGTTCTCACTGGTTGGACAAAATATGTGGCTTGAAGATGATTTTTTTAATATATTAAATGGTAAACAAGACTATGCCCCATGAGAGCAAAAGGGCAATATGTAGTTGAACAACCGGAAGGCTAGATTTTTCAGTTTTTAGCTAAAGTGTGATTGCGCATTTTTCCGCTGGATACACGCTTTATTCATATACCTATTTTACACTTCTATATACAGCCTCTCGCCGTATATTCTCTTCGTTATTTTGAACTGTTGTTGATCACAAATACTTTCCGTCTCAGATTCACTCCGCCGTAGTTTTCAACGATCAAATGAGGAAACTTGTGCCGTACTCAGTCCATCGTGGATAAGGTATGACATTGCAACCTGGCTCAGTATATTTAGTCCTTCATTTGTTGATAGTGTCGAACTTCACCCAACATCGCCACCTGACTTCTCGCGTTCTCCTGTGACCGTTATCTCCCAAACAATCGATACTGAGCAATTCTGAATAACTGTTTTCAGATGATTATTTTAAAGTTAAGCGTTACACCAAGACCCGGAATCTTCTGATGTTATCGTAAAAATGAGAAGGCTAATGCAGCGCACCAGGTATTTTCTGTGTTTTACTTCAAAATCACCGTCTAGCAAACCTCCGTGAAGACCATTGTCGTTGTCAGCATCCGATGAATTCAATGCCTCTTTTTACAGCAGCAACATAGGACAGTCGAAGTATGCAACGTTTGTTTTGTGCACGAGTCAAGTTGATTCCAGCCGATTTACTCAGCTTGTCTTGACTGTTTTATAATCCTCTGTCGTCGCCCACAACATCCCGTCTGACGAAATCCTTCAAACGTCCTACACTGCTATCGTTCCTAAATGTTATTTTTTTCACCCACACCAGCTGTTCACCATGTTTTCTCTTCCAGGACAGTGTCACCGGTTGTACGTCTCACTAAATTGTATCCAGCTGCAATTACCTTACAGATGGGACAATTTTTCACCCCAACGTCTCATTCACAATTGTCCGCCCCTTCAGTGCACTTCTCACTGCCCATCCCAACGGTTCACTCTCAACTGTCTGCCTCCAGCTCGTGTGCGGATACCACGAATATGCCTGTTCCTAGTGAATTTTGAAACACATTGTTGAGACAGCAGGCCAACACAATGTCAACCATAAATCATGTTGTTAAAGAGCTGGCGTTCATAAAAGAACGTCAAGACAGTTGTCGGATGGTTGCAGGATACTCCGTTTATTACGATAAAAGTGACGTGCGCACCCACCTGTTTCCCGTCTAGACTGTTTCGCGATTCGAGAACCTGAAGTTCGACTTAAGGAGGTATTCTTACAAGAGGGTTGTGGTAGACTAAGCTTTAATTACGATTACTGTTCTGGATGGATTACGCGCATTGGTAAAGTGCCGCCTCTACAGGACGATCTCTACGTGATTTATGCAGGTGAAAATGGAAAGACAGCACCTAAGAATTGCACACTGGAACATGTTATATGAGGTGAATTTAAAGATTTTGAAAGTCCCAACTAAACTTAGACGTCCTGCTGCCAGGGTCTCTCTACGTGGACTAAAAGGCAAAATGTATTAGTACCTGGATGAAAAAAAGGTTTCACAGTGCAAGAAACAGTGGAGAAATGGGAAGAACGATAAGAAAGAAAAAACGGGTAGAGCGATTGTATTATCATGCGAAACAATGATGTCTGCTGAAGTGAAATGAATCACTCGCATTGATCACCCATGAACTGTGCTGTCCCATTCAGGCTCTAATGTATGCGTGTCGTATGATTTTCAACATAACCTTAATTATTGGCTTCAAAGATCCATCAGTGTTATAAGTTTTATAAAATCATATTATCATGCGTAATGTTGCTGTATGTTGATGTCGCCTTTGTGGTCGGATGCGTGTTTACTACGGTTCACTGTAGGTTCTGTTTCCGTTTCCCCGTCGATGACATTCAACGTCTCATATAATGTTTTAATGGTAGCTGCGTTTCTTTTCTTTACGGAGTATTGGAGTGCAAACGGACCTGTAATTTCCCGATCTTTTTCTGTCGTTGTAATCATGTTTCGTCAATAAATATTTCACCACTTACTCTGAGATTTTCGTTTTCAGTTTGGGCGTACTCTGTATGTCTTTGTCTATATCACACACGATATTGTACTTGACGTTAGGTTATGGTGATGCACAACGTTTTTTAATTAATGCGCTTAGCAAAATGCACTAATCTGTCACAAATGAGTAAACTCAACTTGATTTGACTTCGAACGCCGGTAGGTTGTCATATTCTGTTTTCCGATGTCATTGTGTTTTCGCACAATATTAATTGATTACGTTCAGCAGAAAATAAAGATCGTCGTTCGGTGTCAACTAATTACAGGAAGTGTAGGAGGTTCACGCAACGTAATTTTGTTTCATTGCTTATATAAAGAGACACTCCCAAGCAGTACACAGTTCCATTTTTATTGCGGCCAAATGGGAGGTTTTCTGGGGCAAAATGAGGCTTTGTAAACAAGCTGTTGTTTTTCAGAACAAATACATGACATCATCCCATGCTATGTATCTCTGATGATTCCTTTATTTCTGTTGTTGCTGTCGGTGCCTATGTGTTAACGTGTGTCATTGTTTTCATTATATGTTAACGCAATACTTTCACATAACTAATTGAGTTCCGTGTGGGTTCACCTACCGGCCGGTAGTTTGTCGTGATCTGTTATTTAAATAACGTGAAAATAAATAATTATTTATTTTCACGTTATTGCGCAGTGTTGATTATATCACAGAGAAAATAAAGGATCGCCGTTGGGTGTCAATTATTTACCGAAAATACAGTGTCCCCGAAAACCCCCCGGGGTCCCCTGAGGGACAATATGGGGCGTTCTGTTTGGGCTATAATGACGAACACGTGATTACATACATTTTCACCAACCAACAAACTATTGTTCAAAAAAACCCATCCCTAAATTACCCTTAAACCATCCTAAATTACCCCGAACTCAATCCCTAATTGGGACGTAGGCTATAGCTACATGGTCGTAGTCTGTGGGCGCAGTAATCTGCACAAAGCATTGTAAGTTTATGCCTGTATAGATTGGGACGATTAAAATGAATTCCTACTTATTATCTCCAAAACAAGTTTCAAGAGGCCATTTAATAATTCGGAATGTATGCAGGATGATTGAAAAAACTCCTGTTAGCTTTGAAAAAGTGCACAGTCGCAAGACATAATTATATCAGGATGTAGCGAGATACAGCGTAGAAGTTGGCCGATATGAAGGACTCATTAGACCGTTGTAGTCGGTATACGTCATTTTAAGTCTGTAGCAATATAAGCGGTCGCGTGCACTCTGTGCAACTGACTGCGTTCACAGACTACAACCATGTAGCTATAGCCAACGCCACTAACTGGTGCTAGCATGGTAATTGTGCCAGCA
>LUCH01017205.1:0-109771 GCA_013368495.1 Paragonimus heterotremus
CGGCTGTGATACCACTTTTCACAGTTATCGCACTGGATACCCTCAGTAACCGGCTTACGACACCTGTAGTCCCCACAATAAAAACCTAGGTCATCTATTGCAAAACTTTTTAACCGAGTTGGTTCAAAAAGGAAAACAATACAATCCAGTGGTGCGACACTATACAAAAGTGAATTATACAAAAGTGAATTATACAATAATACACAAGTGAGTTAAACAATAATACAAAATTGGACTACAATACAACGACGAGATAATCAACAAAAGTGTTAACCAATAACAAAAGCAGAAAGCTACAACTAAAAACCACACAATCTAGGGAGATACACTAGTGCAGTCCTAAATAAACCTAATGTGACTAAGAATGAGCCTACACTAGATAAAACACCCAAAAATCTAGAAAGCACGAGACAACCTGAACCGAATTCGAAACTCCCGAGCTGTGGACATTATAATAGGCGTCACCAGCATCGTCAACTAATCAGAATTATTGTTGTTGCTGCTGCCTACCTAGCACTATTTCATTGGTTAGATTTATACGTCATTTTCATTGGTTTGGTTTTTCTCACAATCCCATTGATTGATTCCGCGAGAGTGAGATCCACTGGTGTGGTACAATAACCCTAAACCTGCATTCGGGTCTTTAGTGTTCCCTTTGGTTCTCGACCGGCTTACGTTATGAGAATTCCCTTTTTCTTACAAATTATGACGTTAGTAAATGCCAATTGTGGTGTTGGCTGTAGTTACATGGTCCGTGACCGCAGTAAACTACTCTGATCTTCGGACTAGCCTTATACAAAGGTATAAACACGAGTAGTCAATTCAAAATACAGTCGTTGAATAGCCCACTATAGGCATTCCTGATCTAGGTAGAATAAGTGTAACAAAGGCACAAGACGCGCGCGCACCAAACTTCTATTACTAGGTAGAATCAATTCAAACGTGTTTGAATTGAACACTAGTGTTCATTTTGTACAAGGACAAGTGGTGTAGACTGTATACGAAAATAAGACGAAATATAAAACTATGGGCAGTACCCTATAGAACTCCCCGTTAGAGGGTTAGAAGGATGGAAACGCCCTATAAAAATGAGGAAATGTTAAGCTCAGTAGTCTGAAAGCTGTTGGCCACCTGACCGTTCGTCCTGGGCGAGTGAGGGAAAGATCAATAAGTGTTTTCGGGTTGGGTTGAAGAGGTGCGGGCTGTTCGTTACACATGGACTGAGTAGACTGCGAGTGACTAGGAGTAGGTCGGCATCAGGAGCAGTGGGAAAATTTAAGTGGGATCTGACATGAGCAACTTTAAGTCTCATTGCTCATTGTATTGTGGGATCCATTGCGACCGATCACAAAGAACTTAAGGAAATCACTTAATCATACGGAATAGTCTGAAGTATGGTTTTTGGATAAGCGCCTTAATGGCATCGACTCGAACGGAAAGAAAATCACAGAAGTCCAACAGCACGAATGATGGGATGAGACATGCAGTGGAGACTGTTAAAAGCGGAGCGTCTGTAGTTTACTGGCACAAATAGACGAGGGCTGATCGTCGTGGTATCATATATGGTTGTACCTTCGCAATTAGTTGAGTGCAGCTCTCGAAGTTTGAGCAAAGAAGGGGCGCGACACTGCTGCAACTCCGGATCGCTGTCTTGTTCTGGAGCTAATTCCTTCAAATCACCGGTGTCAGTTCGGTGTAGACCACTTAAAATTACTCTGGACAAGGCGATTGTGTTTTCATCTCCATGTAGTCCGACTGTCGAATTTCCCTCGGAAAATAACGGTGAGGCTTGTCGATGAGAGAATAAGTACGTGGTTTGTAATCTTTTAGGACAACAAAACGCCTGCCTTCCAACACGACGAAAGTGTTTAATTGCGACAGTAGAGGGTCGTAAACATTTCGTTCTTTGTAAACGTCTGATGCATATGGTATGTCATGTTGACATTTTATCGTTGTAATGTTTCTTATGCAGTGTAGGAAACTTGAGACCATTGTTGAAAATGTACTACTGCATCATCCGTTTACTCACCCTTGCAAATGTTGAGAGTTTGCACGCTTACAAGTATATTTCTTCTTTCGAGTATGGCGTGTCTGTTCTCTAACTCCGCCGGCCTCTGAATTATTGCCGGGCGGCGTTCAGCCTAAGGGTCCCGCTTGTTCACAAACTATTGGTACGTGTTTTTGTTTTGCCGTCATTGATTTGGTAGACACTGATATCGGTGGATGGCGACCCTTGGCTTCAAGTCCCATCTCGGAAGAACTACATTAGGGTTTTTTTTAACTGATACTGACCTGTCCTGGCAACACCTCACGATAGGTATGTAAAAATGTCATTCTGAACTGTTCACGGGTCCGAGGAACCTTCTTCAAACCCCTCAAAGTTCCATTCGGAAACCCGTTGGTGGTGGTGATTTCATTTACTGGGGTTTCGGGGAATCTTTATGCAGGCTTTTCGAGCGCGAGTTGGTAGAAACAATTGATGTATGTCTGCACATCGACTGGTATATAGCTTTGGCTTATCTTCTGCCGATGCCCATGTTTTGCGAACAGTCGTTTGCTACTACGGTCCGTGTTAATCAACGAACGCAAACGCGTTTCTCTGTGATACGGCAAATGAGTTAACGGAACTTTTATCAAGCGATATGGTGGTTGACGGTCACGAACGCGTCGATGTTCCTTTTCCCTGCATTACCAGAACTACTCCCGCTCGTGCATTCACAAAGCAGGCCGCCCCACACAGGTTATAGTTCGCTAAGTTGCGAATTTACATGAAATACTTGTCTTTGTTTATAGAAATAAATGGTCTTTCGACCACGTGAATCTCATGCTGATTGATCTATCAGTACCGGCTTGTGATATCAAAATTTCGGCAACGTACTCGTGTTCTTCAGGTCAGGCTTATCTTAACCCTAACAACATACTTTATCGATACACCCCTGTTCATAAACAACCCTAAAAGTGTAGATTGATCCATTGAGTCGAACTCAGGTTTATAATCGAGGAAATTGAAGGTTGTTGACCAGCGGTACATATGACGCTGCTCCAGAATTTGGCGTGAAACCTCGATCCGTGCATCCTCGTCCAGGACGAAACCCTGAATTCCCCCCCCCGGATATCTGCCTTCCGAGCTGTGGCGGGTTTACGAAATATCAAATTCAAGTTGCACAGGACGAAAGCGGCTGTTTCCGACCAAGCGTCCAGAATGCACTGGAGTGCTAGAGAAAGGCACACAAATCTGCAATTGTCCCATTTGAGAAAGGTATTTACGGACTTCCAGTTTTTAGCTTCCCAATTGCAGCAGCCTGTCTTGATTGCCAAAGTAACCTATGTGGGTGAGAGAAGGAAAAGGGAAAATAGAACTGAACCTCCAGTGGTTGTCTGAATACACGATAGTTATGTAAAGCCTTTTCAGAATACCAGCAGCAGGGATTTCGACTAAAACAATCAGGACAGACACTTAGTGACGAGGCACTTGAGGAGGCGTCAGCCTAATTTTCATCCGTTTGGCAGACAGGGCGTGCGTGGTTATAGCAGTGAAAAAGAAGATTTAATGAAAATGAAACTTCAGTCCGTGCACTAATTTAAGGATTTCCAGGTACATGTAATCGATTTCAGCTTCGAAATGAAGATACGAATAAATCCATCGGACAGTATGCAGAGTTAACAATCGGTCTCGCGAAACATTGAACGACGCCGGTACGCGAGAATGGCTATGATGGTTTAACATCCAGCCGTCAACCGCACGAGTTAACCGGAAGTGAGGATGGTGTCACACGTGTATGGATCAGCAAACATGCAAACGAACGCGGTTGCACGTAGAGAGCAGATGGCAAACAGAAGTCCGTACTATTTTGTGTACAGTATGAACCAGTATTTTTGGGAGAATTTTACTAATCGTATAGCAGGCAGACCGGGGTTATCTCCAGGTCACTACAAGATCAACCCGTCATACATATGACTCCTGAACATTTATAGAAAGACCGGAATATGCACCGCCTTGTCCGTTTACATTTCGCTTTCAGTAAATACGCTCGATTGTGTTCGTATTAAGCTGAACAATGCCGTATAAGTGCTTGCGTACCCGTACGTACCGAAAGCTCTTTTACACCAATTACAAGCTGCTCTTTCCACCTTGAAATCCCCAAACAACACATTCGCGTAGGTATGCAGCCGAGGACGTGTTTGGCCAGCATAGTCATGCTCCTGTACATGGCACAAAGAAACTTGTATCCAGTCAGTCACTTTGCTGGGGATACCAAACCACGCTAATATGTGGACGCTATAACAATGATCCACCGAATCGAAAGCTTTTCTGAAATCAAAGTATCATGTCTCGACTTCTCTCTTTTCGTCCAATCTTCTCGTTACCTTATCCATGAAATACAAGTTTTCTCTTTTAAGAAACCTTGTTGTGCAAGACTAAGAAGATGGTTTTTAACCAGATGCGTTGAAACCTTGTCCCCGATTACCGTTTCCAGGTATTTTCCAGCGGTACTCGTCAGGCTCACTGGTCTGTAATTATCTTTTTTTATTTCCCGAGCTTCCCTTACGAATAGTGACCCCAGCTGCTGCGCGTCACTCATCTGCGATCTTCCTCTGCATCAAGGAAGCTGTAGAGCTGCCATAAGGGACACTTTCAGTGGCTTAACTATACCCTGATGGATATCATTGGCTCCCGTGGACTTCGAGAGCTTAGGCGATCTTAGGATCTTGCCAACCTCTTTCTCAGTGAGATGTGTGTTTTCCATTTCATTGGGGATTTTGACGTCACCAGTCCTGGTAAGATCATGTGCACTCGTCCATCCCGTGAATTCCCGCAAAATATTTAAGAAGGTTGGCTTTTTGTGCCTCGTCATTGGCTAGTTCACCCTTTTTTTGTCAAGATAGCGCTTAATTTGTGCTTCCATGCGCCCTTGGATTGTACGTACTAGTAAAAACTTTTTGGAGCTGCTTTCGCTGTACCTTGAAAGCTTGCTTCGAAGCAGTATTTTAGCAGACGTTGGGCCTTGCAAACTCCTTTTCTACAAATTTTGTACAGAAGCCATTCATTATGGCTTTTGATCTTTCTGTATGCTTTTCATTATTTATTTCCCTTGATGAACGCTTTACTCACGGCTGGTCCCCACCAGGACGGGCGATTTCGAGCTTCTTTTGATACTAGGGATGCAAGCTGGTCCATGAGTTTGATAAGCTCCTCGTCGATAATTTTTCACTTATCCCCCTTAGACACTCAAAACATACTCCGTACCGCTTCTAACAACAGTATCATATACAATCGATCAAAGTTACAGGAAATATATTTTCTTCGCACGGACAACGATGTCCTGTTAACATCGAGTAACTAGCAAACCTAACACATGTTGTATGTCCTTGCCGGCACCGGGTAGAGGCCTGAATATGTTGGCTTAAAGAATTTGAGTGCAACCACTCTATAAATATTCCTTCGAAAATACTCCCCCCGCCTATTTTATCGTCTCAAAAGGTATCTGTGAGGTTGAAATCCCAAGGTGCCACCAAGTTCGCCGAATCACTTGATAACACGTTTAGGACATTTAACAGATCCTCGTTTTCTTCAGTGGTAGCGAGTGGCCCCTTATAGGCGCAGAAAATAAGCAGTCTCCGGCTACCTTCCTGGATGTAACGGGAAATTTTCCGGTGTTTTGTGAGAAGAGAGCCTCCCACTGCTTGTACTGGTTGTTTACCAGCAACAGGACTCCTCCACCCGCATGACCGTCCATTCCATCCTGTCTGTAAGCGGAAAAGCCGTCCTCAGGGCAGCCCCCCAAAGTTGCATCAGGTTTGAGCCATGTTTCGACCACAGCGGTGACATCGAACCCTATGTTAAATCACAGCCTGTTTCCCCAGTGCTCTCCTGGACTTTCCCACAAATCGGTCGATCATCAATCTTTAATTCGTTATTCCCTCTCATTGCTTCGCATATACCTCCTCTGTGTTATACTCCCGCTGTTGGACATAAGCTTTGATGGTATTTGCTTCTTTTCCAGTGCCTCAGTGGCTTCCAAAGTTGAGCATCAACGGTGAGAAAACTTCCGTCAGTGAACAGCATAGCGATCACATCCACTTCAACTGCTTTCTTTCTCCATACAGTTTTACTGCAACATCAGTCGGTTTGGAGCACCGGCTATAATATCAGTTTCCACAGTTATCGCACTGAATTCACTCAGGGATTTGCCTAAGGCACCTACTTTCCCCGCAATAGGACCTCAGGTCGTCCATAGCAGGGAACTTGAATCAAATTATATCAGATTTAAGACAAGTCTAACACAACGATACGGTATCACACTGACAAACCATACAATGACACTATAATGCGATACAAGTAAGGACTAAGCAAATAGAGACAATAGACTACTACAGTGCTAAAATGTGGGTTAATATGTTGAAAGGTAAAACATGGTTGGCGGCTAGGATTAGCCTGTCACAGTGGCCGAAACCAAAGGACACATGCACCTAACCGTCATCACGGGACTGGAACTCCGGCCACGCTTACATGAGGCAACCGTGTTAACCACTGTGCGATTGGCTGCACATTAGGCGCCACAGAATTATCGTATGTGAACGCTCAATTGTGGGTGATGTTCAATTTAGATAAGAGGATACCGATGGGTGCTGGCTTCAAACCATCCACCCAAAACACAGCAGCCGACTGAAAGATAAATAAGGCCCTATATCGACTTACAAAGAGTGTAGCTTTTACCAATCTACAATTAACTGCAATGACAGTGACTATGGTAATGACATGATTCCTTCACCTCCTACCTCTCGTACAGTAACAACAAAGGGAGAATTGTAGAGAGCCATTAAAGAAAAGGGAACATAAAAGTAACCTAAGATACCGTGAGCCCAGAGAAAGCCAGATAAGCGAAGAACAGGCAAGATTCCGATCCGGTCGAGGGTGAGTTGATCATATTTTTACCTTGCAACGGACCTTGGAACATCGACACTGTTACAAACAGCCGACAGTGGTGGTATTTTTGGACCTAAATGATGCTTTCGATTCAGTTGCTCATAACTTTCTCTGGAGCTGTCTCCTTCGCAAGGGAGTATCAGAGAAATACGTGAATCTTTTGAGATCACTGTATGACCACTTGGCAAGCAGGGTGAGAATTTATGGACAACTGTCTTGGGCGTTCATCACTTCTATTGGTGTTCATCAGGGGTGTCCGATTTCCCTCTTCCTGTTCAATTTTGTCATGGACGACATTCTGGGGGGTGCGTTTGAGCGTTCTACTAAGTACTTCGGAATGCGCTTTGCAGCCTCAAAATGCAAAGTGCTTTTGCAAGATTGCTGTGATTGGGTAGATTTAGTGTTAGGTAGTGAAGTCATGGGGATTGATGATCGGTTTGTATAACTGGGAAGCTGCATCAGCGGTGGCGGCGGAGGTGTAGGGAATGAAATGGAAGCTGTCTCTCAACTCCGTTGTTTGCTGAATCCCTTCGAATCTGTGGATTATCTTATGCATTTGAGTCTCAACAGCTGTTTATAGTTAACCACTTTCACGGACAATTCCCAGCGTACAACCCAATGCTAAATTCCATTTCGCCCATCGGCTCTTGGACAGCGTGTTAATTTTACATCACTTGCTAATATGTGGCACTCACAGTTCGAGATGGTCTGTTCCGTTCTGTTACCATGAATTGGTCGTCAGGTGCAACCATCTGGGACACTCTAAATAGGTACGGTCAGATTTGGGCACTTAGAGCTACATATCGCACTGTTGATTACGTAGGAGTGCGTAGATAGTGAGGCACATTTGTGTGTGTGCCGAAGGACTTGTCTGATAGTTACGGTACTGCTGTCCTCCGAATATAATGGGGGGATCTCTAATCTGTTATGTTTTGTTGATATGATTTCAAGTTTGTGCTTTGCACTGGTTCGAAGGTTTATGCTGCCTCAGGTTCCGGCCCTACTAACTACAGCCATGTCAGACACCCCGAAAGAGACAGTCGGACGAAAAACAACTACATTCACAATGTTGTGTATTTTTATCACCGATTGCGTAGAGGTGCTTAAGTAGAGAGGCAGTCGTGTGAACATACACCGAAACTACCGGGAAGTATCAGAAGCTATTGTTATCAAGGGACCCGACGTGGTGGATATCCTATCAACGCCATTCGACGATCCCACAACCAGGACTTCTTAGTCAAGTTGGAATCATAGTAACTGTCATATTTGCTGAAGTATTTTATGGTTAGCGGTATGCAGTTAGACGTTTGATTGACATTACTCATCTGTGACTTCAGCTTTCATTTTCAACCGGATTTCTCAGTAAGGCCTTTCTAAAAAGAAGCATTAGACTCCAGTTTTGGCACTGTTAAGACTCACCATTAGTGCATTTTATTACTATATCACTCACCGTACCTTATGCCGTAGTAATCAGCGATTTAACCATAACGCGCAAACAAATGTGGCTGATGCTTTGAATGTGACAATTTAGTCGTCCCCAGGGTGAAATGAATGGCGCAGCGGCTATCAAGACTGGCTTATAGGATCGTGAACTTGAGTCTAAATTGTAGTAGGGTTATGAACTGCTGTTAAGCTCCAATCGGATGCAAACTCGAGTCTATTATTTCTTTCCGGAAGGAGCCGGCTGGTAAGTTTATATGAATGTGAAGGGTGCAATTAGTTATGAGCGGTGCTCGATTCATATATAAGAACTCCCTTCCTTGGATGATATCACTGTGTGCTGAAACTTTTGCTTTCTGTCTTCAAACAAATAGTTCTATCGAACTCTACTTTACGTGCAATGGCTCCCATTCGACGAAATAAAAAACCACCGCCGGAAGGTTGGGATCTAATCGAACCAACTATTGAGGAGTTGAATCGAAAAATGAGGGAAGCTGAAACAGACCCTCACGAAGGAAAGCGGAAAGTTGAAGCTGAATGGCCCATATTTCGTATCCACCACAAGCGATCTCGATTTATTTATGATTTATACTACAAAAGAAAGGCTATTTCCAAGGTAATGTCTGACATTATCATTTGGCTACATTTCCGTTTAGGAACTGTACGACTACTGTGTGAAAGAGAAAATCGCGGATGGCAACCTGATTGCTAAATGGAAAAAACACGGTTACGAAAACTTGTGCTGTCTACGTTGTATTCAGTCGAGGGACACCAATTTTGGTACTAACTGTGTCTGTCGTGTACCAAAGGCCAAATTGGAGGAAGGCAAAGTTGTCGAATGTCAAAGCTGTGGTTGTCGTGGTTGTTCCGGCTAAATTTGTTGATATTGCCCACTCGGACAGATTTGCTGGTGTAAACGTTGTTTTGGTGTGTACATATATGCTTTATTCAACCGTTATTTTTTATTCGTAACCAATTTTGTGAAGCGATCAGTTCGATTAGCAACCTTTTTTCATCCGTAAGGTGTGCAATACTCTAAGTTGTTTTCTGTTATTCTTGTACCTTCTGTTGTAACCTGATATACGGCCTGCGAGCGCATAAACAGATAACGGAATGACGGTTAGTGAAACGGTAGATAACGAAACGACGTTCAGCGGTTATGAACAACTGACTACGAAGTATGCACGACTAATACGTGCCTTCCCCGTCAACCCAACCACCTGAGGCTAACGAACGAACGCAGAGAAACGAGTGGCCTCTGGACAGAGCTACTTTATGTCACTCAATCCGAAGAAAACCCGGTCACAAACTAGACCACATTTAAAAAGTTTGTGACCAATCAGAAAATAAGTCAGAAGTGGAGCAGACAAAGATCCAGACAATATCATGATGCTTCGTTTAAAGGACGAGCGTGTAGGCGGAATGCCAAAAATTGGCACAAAGGCTGAGAACGCACGTGAAGAGTAAATTGGCACATGACCGTGCCTACTATAAAGGCCATTCGGAACAGAATGAGATAGTCCTTTCCAAAGGCGATTGAAAACGGTATTTTTGGGGAATTGGGTTCTTCCCCGACACCTCCTTTACGAAGGTTGGCAGTAGGTTGTCTTCTTCGGGTCAACCCGAATAAGAGTCGGTGATTGGTGTTGTCGATGGTTCCAACGTTTGAGAGGACGACTTGTCTTGGCAGCCGACAGGGATAAGGTTGGCGCTTCGGGAATCTCGAACGTGTCCAGGAGTAGGTGGAAGTGGTATAGTCCCCTGGTCGTCATGGATTTCTTCATTGGCACTATGGCGAGGCCGGAGTTGATTACGATGGTGGACCCTAGTGTCCCCCGCAACGGAAATCTCATGAAGCACCTTACCCCGGCGTCTCGTTATCACACCTTCTGTCCACTGGTTGTCATCGTACCGATAATCGCGGACATAGACAGACGATCGAACTGGTAGCGGAGCTTGTTCGTCTGAACAAAATTGCCTCTGTTCTAATGGATTCATCGAGTTTATGGAGATCTGCGTGGTTCGCAGTTTACGATTCATACGGGCTTTGACAGAAGATGGGTTACTGTTCAGCAACTTGTTAGGAGCCCTGCGGTAGATGACTGGTAGTTACCGTAAGTTTTCTTCAGACGCCCTCTTCCTACGCGATTTGAGAAGGGAACGTTTGCATATGTCGACGAAGCGTTTTGCCTGCTCGTTGGACTGCGGATGATTTAGAGGCCACCGAACGTGTTCAGTGAAGTTGCGCCTGCAGAATTCGCAAAACTGAGCGGACACGAATTGGGTACTAGTGTCAAACACAATGGTTTCTGTGAGGCTAGGCTGACTGCATAGTCGTCGAATAGTGTTGGAAGTAGCAGTCGCCGTTGCTGAAGTCGGCGGTACGATCTCAGGAATGCGGATGCTCTCTTCCTCAAGGTGTTTGAACACTGGATTCACGAGTGCCAAAGCTGCTTACACTACCGGTCTTTTCGGACAAAAGACGGGTTGAACTCCTAGATATGGATGCAGGATTGCTTGGTTCTGAGAGCAGCGTCCCAGGTCTTCTTGAAACATTGGCGGAAATCGTTGGACGATCTCAGTCGTCGCATTGCATGATGCGGCAGGGGACCGCACTTGGTTGCATATTGCTCGAACTGGAAAATCGAGCATGCCAAGTTGTTCTATCCAATCGATCCCGAATAAATTGAGATTCGAACCAGAAACGTAGCAGGAGCTGTTAATAGTTGTGCCTCGGAATGAGACACAACACTGCACTTGACCAGTTAATTGCAAAAGGCCTCCACAGGCACTGGTGGCGGATTGAGATTTCCGTCGGATTGGAGATCGACCAAGTGTTCTCCGGAGATTCTCCGAAATGGCTGTAATATCCGACGCAGTGTCCAGCTGCAGTTGAACTGGGAAGCCGTTTATCATAACCGACACGAACTTCCGTCAACCGGAAACGTTCACTTGGAAAGTGGTCAGCAGGCTCAGGGATCTGCCAACCGGGTTGGATCTGAGCCTCGATTTGAACTTGGGGTTGTACCGCTACTTGGAGGTAGAGGAACAACTGTCAGTGTACTGGGATTGACAGAAGTCGTCCTTGTGCCCCAGTTGATCGCACCGAGAGCAACGGTGCCATCTGGGAGGACAGTCACGATGAAAGTGCCAGGCGCCACAATGCCTGCACGGGGATGGGGGTGACTTCGGCATATGGGCGCAGAAGATGCGAACCAAGTCCTGCGGAGAGTGAACCAGGGCCGGAATGTCGTGTGAGATTCTGTGTTCGCGTACCATTGCCCGAACCGTGTGTGAATGAGCCAGAATGTACTGCATATACGGCACTAGTGACGCATTGGACCATTGCACCGTCATGTTTGAGGTTGATTAGGCGATGGCATTCTGTGGTGAACATCTGAAGCGTCGTCGTGGGATCTTGCTCGACCTTGTTCAGCAAGCGAGTGCTGATGTCTGCGTCATTCGGAGAGTGGAGACTGCAGACGGACACCAGACATTTGAATTGATCCTCGGTAAGCGGACCAAGCTTGAAATGCTGGCATTCGCGATTGACCACACTAGCACAGGTAACGTGGTCGTCGTCGTCGTCTGACTTGACCAGTTTCAGACATTGGTACCTTGTGTTGAACAATGAAGATTGGTCACCGAAGATGGACCGCAAAGTCTCGACCGTTTCCTCGAAGGAGTTGTCGCGTGGGTTCTTTGGAAGGATAAAGTTGACATACTTCTCGTGCTCAACAGTACCGAGTTTGCGTAGGAGGAGACGGACCTTCCACGGTTCGTCCTGTTTACTGAAATCGACACTGAACAGATCATCGTACTGTCTGAACCAGGCATCAAATATCAAACCAGTCTGGGCATCGTAGTGAAACTTGGTGATACCACTTGCGACAGCATCAACTGATTGCTTCCCACCGGCTGACGCCAGTGGGGCCAAGCTTGATGTAGATAAACGATCAGTTTTGTGCTCACTAAACAGGAACGAAATCTAACCCAATGTCTAGCAGCTACAGCGAACAAGATATGTTCAGACGATGCAGTAGAGGAAGAACTAAAAACGACTCAAAATCTGTTCATGGAATACGGTTATTGGAAGCCATTCGTTACTTCAAATGTGGAAGCCAAAATTTTACATGATGTAATGCCCACAGTTGAAAAGAAGGCAGTGTTTATAAAACTCCCGTTTAAAGGAGATATTTCAGCAGATCAGTTCAACCGCTGCATGTGCCGGTCATGTAGATGTCTCTTTCTAGCGATAACCTTAAGAAGTTGGTTCACAACAATTTCGATGTTAAGATTGGGTCTGAAAGACATGCTATCAGCCCACGGTTAATCACTGCTCGTGTATTCATTTTTCATGCTGCTGTTGTACTGCAGAATGTGTTGGTCGTAGGACTAGGCGCTGGTCGAAAAGGATCGAGAAACATCATCCAGCTGGGATCGGAATCGGTTGTCGCAAATCGATCACACACCAACCATCGCGTAGACATCACCAAAGCATTCCGGATTATATACGGAGTTGCTAACGTTCAACCAGAAACGGGCTGTCAGCGCATTCTGACAACCGCTGAATCGATTGCTATACGATTACACATCCCTCACCTGTGCATTCAAAAGAAATTTGTTCAGTCCTTGTAACTTCTGTGGTCACATATCAATCACATCCAGTCTAACCATACACAAACATTCAACCCTGACCGCGTGACGTAACATTCACTCAGCGTCTGGTCCGGGTTTAACCAATTAATCTGCGTAGTCCACTATTAGCCTTTGTTGTCACTAGCAAAAAATCATGTTTTTTTTTTTGAGCTTTTTCTTCTGAGGTCTTGATCAAAACTATGTAATTGTATTGACCTAAGGGAGAATAATCGAAAACAGTTGTTCGTTACGGCGTTACTTATGTGAATTTTCCGACACGATTGTTATCATTCTGCTAAACGAGAAACATAAGCAGCGTCAAGCTTCGTATACAACGATCTGTTCAAAACAGACTCAGCTGAAGTCACACCCGTCATCTTCTTTTCACGCGTTCAATAGGTAAGCAAGAGCGTACTAGCGACTTTATCTGAATCAGGTCTATCGAGTCTATTTCCTTGAATGGCCTGTTTAACCGATCCACTAGGACGTTTTTGGTCATGTTTAGATAAGGATCCTCAAATGTTTCACTGCATGTACACGAAGAAGACATTTTATCCCATTGCTAGTGATTGGGTCCCGTTGTTGACAATGTGAAACGACTGAGCGTGTGTTTGGATCATGTTTTGGGAGACTGAATTTACTTGGTTGCATGCGTGCACCTCAGATCATTCAGAGTTGAAGCATATGGCACCGAACAGATATCTAATTCGCACGGGCTGTGCAAACG
The DNA here is from genome assembly GCA_013368495.1 of Paragonimus heterotremus. NCBI lineage: Eukaryota > Metazoa > Platyhelminthes > Trematoda > Plagiorchiida > Troglotrematidae > Paragonimus > Paragonimus heterotremus. The sequence goes on from LUCH01017205.1 coordinate 13,734, forward strand.
GGTCTGTGGTTCCCATGGAACCCTTTGATACACAATGAGCTGTATGTGAGACGCGATGAGACGAGAACTTTTATTGGCCAACTGACATAGTTGATAATTTTTTTCCACAAAATTACGGATCCATGAGACACTTTAGAACACCAGACTTAATGCTTAGCCCCGATTTCGGTATCTATGGTGATAGGAGGAATCCTCGGTCACATACAACGATTGTTATTGCTAAATACAGAGGGCCAGCAAAATCAGTACCCCCTGTCAACCACTTGTAAGTGCCAGTTAGTCCATCTTGACTGGTTTGGTATGGATTAGACTGACCGTGTATTTTGCTTCAGGCGATCTTCTTTTATGATTACGATGATGGGCTGTTGCAAAATTAGATCATGTTAATTTTCCTGTTTGAACTCGGCTCATGCAAACACCTTTGGCTAGCTCTTCCTTGGAGCCGAAGTCATAACCGTTCCATTCCACAATTCTTGTCTGAAACTTGCAACGATAAGTGAGCTTATTCATCCACTGCAGGATCTTAGCATTCTAATACTTGTCTAGTCCTACGGTCATCAGTAAAATGTAGTGTGCAGCAGCAGCTAAGGCGTAGTGATCGAAAATCACAACTGGAAAGCATAATAATGGCATCATGGCCAGTCCGTAGTCTAAGTTGTCGTCGGAACAAATGCACTTGGCACTTTTTACAGGCCAAAATGCACATGAGAGCTTCATTCTTCCCACTTTGCTCTGCATCTAACTCCCGTGGCAAGTTCATAGGCTTTTACAGTGGAAATAATGAGATCTGATTGTGCGTTTCTATCTCTGTTGATCAAGGAGGGATTAAGTTTGAGGGTATACAGTTTTAAAGACGAATTGATCAGAAATACACAAAAGGAAACTTCAATGAAGCTGCTGGTATGCAGTCGTATTAGCAACCAACATAGAAACACACTGAAACTTTCCGTGACATGTGCACGTTTACTTACTTGTGGGGCTGGGCTTAAATTGTGGTTAGGAGACCGTAGCAGTTGAACTCGTGGAATTAACAGCAAGTAATGAGATAGGTCGGCCTAATGCTAGCCTTGACACGGTAGAAATAGAAGACCGGGGGCTGTGAATACGGTATGGACTTTACCGTTTATCCAGTTCATCAAGACGGCAGGAAGACATGCATTGTGAGATGCAGGCATTTCGCTTATTCTCATCAGTCGATTGCATAAAACATTCGGTTATATAGGTTAAGAGCGTAACGACAAAATGAAATAAACGGACGCTACATAGAGTGAACAGTATCTACAATTCTCTTCGTTTGCATTCGCGGCTAACAAACGCACCCTACTGCGAACGATTTTCTATCGATCAAGGAAACTGTGTACGACCGACCGCTTAAAGTCTGAAATGGAGCTCTTGAAGAGTGTTCCGCTTGCGAATGGATACCCGGTCAGATTTATTGAAATTCATTGCAAAGAACGAATGTAACGTGCGATCGAAATCAATCAATGAACCCTGATGGTACCCATGTGATGTTCATTCGTTTCATTGTTTTGTCGCTACACTCTTAACCTATATAACCGATTGTTTTATGTAATCGACTGATGAGAATAAACGAAATGCTTGCATCTTACAATGTGTATCTTCTTGCCGTCTTGATGAACTTATACAAGTGGCAATACGTAGAGCAATTGATTAAGGAATATGAGCCACACAGGTGCCAGTGCCTCACGTTTTCCTGGTGCTTGAGTCGCGGAGGGCTCTTAAGTTTGTCAGCTGTAGAATCAATGGCAGCGATGTAATCAGGACACCAATAGCTGTAGCCGTATCATTCAAACCGAGGGATACATAACCGTGACATGCCGTGGATTGCTGGTTCGCAAGCTGTTATCATCACAGAAACTTGTAGTGTTGGTTATCTCCACATATGTACTAATCGAGTAGAACATTAAAACTCCCAGTCGATTCGGCTGCGAACACAGTCAAACGGTGCGTTACATGTGAACAGATGATAAATATGAAACAGTTCTGTCTGCACAGTGGCCTACCTATTCCACAACCCAGTTTCAGCTAGTGACCCTTTAGGCATTCATGATTGTTTTGGAGAAGGTGTGCCAGTGGATGACCCAGGGGTACGCTATTCCGTAGGTAAAAATTAGATCTCCCCTTAGGTGCTTGTAATTCATTGGAAATGGACCGGATTCCTCTGATCTATCTGGGCAGAAGAAGAAGATAAGGGTGACAGGCCTGCATGTTTGTTTTAAGGTGTGGGTGAATTATGGAGGTAAACATACTGTGAAACACCTCAAGATTGAAGGTTCCGCAAATTCTTTCTAAGAGGTCCAGGGTTATTTGTGTCTTTCAACTCATGGCAGCACAGTTTGTAGACGGACTCAGAATGTCTGCCGCTATTGTCCCTAAGTCTCTTTCTTGCACAGATACGGGCAGCGTTCTGTCACCAATACAAGTCAGTATAATTTTAATGACAAACTTACATGACTTTACACGCAAGTTGTTTTCTATGCACCACTAATTTATATAGTTCGAGTCGTTTCGTAATGTTGTCGCATCTTCCAGGCATTCCAGAACTCGCCAGAGCTTTGCACCATCGGCACAGAGCAGCATCGGTGACTTGACTATACTGTTTAATTGAGGAATGAAAGGTGTGAATAACAAGCGTTCTAAGATTGATCCTTGCGGTTCTCCACCGTTAACAGGGAACCACTATTAAAATTGTCCATTTACTTCGACATTGAACTTACGTTCAGTTAGATAATTCTTATGTCACACAGATGAGCGCTTATCAAGGTCACAACTAATGAGTATCTACAGTAAAATGGTCAGCCCTATCACTGGCTTTGGCAACGTCAAGATAAGCCACATTACCGGCCAGTCCTTCGTCCGCGGCCTTCGTTCGAAGGACGGAATTATAAACAAAAAATTCGTGGCGATTAAGTATCCTGTACGAAAGTCGTGTTACTCCTTGATGATGAGTTAGAGGTGTTCAGCCCTGGCACGGAGAGAGTCGTCTAATGAACCCTTTATTACTCTGAACGCCAATGAAAGTGAAGCTGTCAATCGGTGGTTTGCTGGGTCATATCTGTCTCCACCTTTAAAAAGATGTGATTGTGAACTGTTTCCAGGCTTTCGGTGGACACCCTGTTGGCAAGGAGAGAACAGAATAGTGCAAACGGTTCTGATAATTCGGTGGCATAGCCATTCAAGACGTCGCAAGATAGGTCTGGACCTAGTGGTTTTTAGGTTGGTAGATTCACTAATTTATTTTGACTCATGATGCTGAACTTTGGGGTGATTCAGTTGTGTTGCTGTCTATGCGCTCAAAAACCGCCCATGATTTGCAGTTAAGCACATTATTTTCTCGAAGTGTTTGCCACCTCTGCGTTTGTCTTGGTAAGTCCACCAGAGGTTTGAAGTTGCGTAATATCAACACTACTCCTTAAGGATGTTACGACGTGGTTGTAGAAATGCCTAGGATTTATTTTCAGCTTTTGAGTAAGATCCCGTTGAAAGCGACTGTGGTACGATTGCGCCAAATGACATACACAACAAACGCAATTTCAGTTTGTTCTAGTTGGTATCTGTTTCACACTTTACCCCCCACTGCATTTAGACGTTTGGTTTCAGTTCCTAAGCTTCTTGGCTTTGTTATAGGACGAGGACACTACTAGAACATGGCTGCTAACGGTATCGGTGACTTTCTCAATAATAAGCTACCAGTAATGGTGTAGGCTGAGGGTGGTGGGCCTTTCCACCTTCCGGAGCCGTTTCTTCATCCTTGGTAGAGTTACTTTGTGATAAGCCTGTATACTTATATTTCGGAAATATGTTCCTCCGTTCTATTTATGTACCCGAATTAGACGATGTCATGCTCATTATGACCAAAAGGAGCTGTGATTTTTAAGTCACCTACCATGTCAACCTCATTGGTAAGAATGTACTCGAGGCAGGACGGCACTTGAGGCACCTATCCGCTGACCTGATCCTGGACAGGCTGAAATAGTCTAGATTTCATTATTACCTAAAATAATTCCGTATCGGAAGATATACTCTACTAAGAGAATACTATTCGGAGGAATCTTAGTAAGTGAGGTTGAGGCGGTGGATGGATACCGTCTCACGTTTTCCTAAGCGATCTATGATATACATACGATCTTCCCTTTTAAACAACTTGAAGAACCCTCTATAAAGATGTCCCAGGGCAATAATCGATTATCCAGGTTTGCAAAGATATATGAAGGGCGAGGGAGAAAAGCTGCGAGTTTGCTCTCGAGTGTCCGCAAAAAGGAAACAAGGTATTTAGACAGCCAGCTCTTTAACAGAAGATGCGTCCTATATAGGGTTGTCCATGGAGGTTACGCAATAATCTCCAGGTAGACTTAATGGCGACCATAAAGGAGCTCGGTGCTGAAATCGTTAGGACCGGTTTTGTAGGCCACACATATGTTTAGTAGGACCATGGGCAAGACTTGTTTAATGGGTAGAGTTTGTTGAAAACTAGATACCTTTCAAAACAAAAACGAAAACAGAACTCGTAGTACAAAGCAAATCCCAGTTATGTTGAATTTCTATCGGTTATTTTATGGACAAGGTGCATCAGCAGAATGAGGAATTACAGTTGTTACGGAAGCATCGGCTTTTTCGTAAAGATCGGCTCGGCTCCGCGTGTAGCTTGCTTGTTTCAACGCGTGATACACTCAAACCTGTTTTACTCCGATGCTGGTTCTAACAAAAATCTATGCTTCAGTAGTGTGTCGTCCGTATTGGTCACAGCTCCGGTATGCCCGTTCGCTCGAGTTGTCGATGCTGGTTGGCCGTAATTTTCCATCAACCACTGGTTGATCTCATACCGAGGAGTTCGTCCAAATCAATCCGTTCACGTAGTCGAGCGCACTGGGCGCTGATTTCAATTGTCAATGAAAGCGCTCAACTACTCCATTCGTAGCCGAATGATAAGTTATATTGCTAGAGCGATATCATCCTAAGATATACAACGTTTCCACGAAGCAACCACTTCTAAAATAAGGACCACGGTTGGTTGTCACAGTCGCCGGACAATCATGCGATGCAACCCAAAGTCCGACGAATACTCGTGAGACCATTTCGACGACGGGTGGCGGAACGGCTTTCGGAAGCGACTGATCATTGTGAGAAGATTAAACACCATTAGACGATGAAAAGGGGCAAACGGTGTTAATATATAAAGGTGACAGAAGAGAGGATATGGAAGAAGGTCAGCCTATCGAGACTGATACGTGATGAAAATTTTTCGTCTGTTAGCGGACTGATCATGCCTGAGTTCAGTTTCTGATGACCTTTTGTGTACTGGGGAAAACTTACCTATAAGAAATGAACTTGGTCTTGTTCTGGATACTAGGATGAGTATTATTGTACGGTCTGTTCAACACACGTCGTCGAAAGGGGTCGGGACCAATAGGCGCGGAACCCAAACAGTAGTGTCGCTGGGGGTTCTTGCTGAACGTTGTGCACTGGCTATGGTGATTTAATGGACTGAGTCATGACCACTTAGTGGTGATACGCACCATTAAACACCAGTCACAACGTTATCGCTGCCAGAAACGCGGTGAATATCTGATGGTGGTGTTTGATGATCAGACAGAAGTCTAAATGTCAAACTTTACCGAGTGGATGTTCAGCGGATCGGCTGCGGAAGGCGAGACTAAGTGGTTGTGATCGGAAAAGTTTACAAACTGATTTCTTCCGAGGACGTGCTAGAAGCTACAAACAACCGAGTAGATAGCGAAGAGCTCACAATCGAACGTTCTGTATTTGGTTTCAATCAGAAACAGACGTAGGGAAGAAAGCGAGCGGTTTGTAGAGTTGCTGAACGCACTGCTGAAGAATGGCGTCGACCGTAATGTCTGAAGCGTCAGTAGCTGTACTTAAATCAGCGGCTGGATTGAAATGATGCAACGTGATGGCAGTGATCAGCGTGTCAATATTACGGTCGAACTATTCGGTGGCTACCGCGAACAAACAAACGTCACCGTTGACATAGTCGCGGAGTAAGTCGGTTAAGGGCTGCATAAGCCTAGCTCATTACGCATCGAACCGTTGAACTATTCCTTTGAAGCGACGGTTGGTAGCGAGCGTTGTAGGTCAGGGGAAGTTGCAAACTGCTTTTACCTCATCAATCGGCGGTCAACTACTGTGCTGACCAATATGCCTTCTTGAGAACTCTACACCGCTTTGACCAGAAACGCCTTTTCATTACCGGGTATACTGAAGTTTCTTCTAAACTGTCGACTAGTTGTTGTGGTCGAATCTGGTGTTCTTATTTATGGGCCCTTGCAAATAATAAGTCGTCGAAATACAAACTCCGAGTGACGTCGTCTATGGAAAGTGGAAACATTTGAGCGGAGTCTAGTAAACTACCGACATACGTAAAATTTCATATAAACCGGATGACGTAATGACTGGTTTCGGCGAAATGTTTGTCGGCAACCGGGTTCTGATGGTCGTTGCATGCCAGATCGACTCTAAAAAATACACGGTGTAGTGTAGACTAGTCAAGGTGTCCTATATCTGCAGAATTGGGTATATGTCTGGTACTAATGCGTCATTAGATGGGCCATGGTCTCAACATAGGCATTAAATGAAGTGATGAATCTGTGGGGCTTCTTGGACGAATGATGCCAGGTTACAGCATTTAGTTAATATCTTCAACTTGTCTGGCGACCATCACAGAGCTTTGGTGAACACCAGTTACGTTGAACCTGTGACAGCAGATAAGGATGAAGACGGGTGGGAAATAGCCTGGGACTGATTGATTGTCATAGTGCATTGACTGAAACCTTGTTGACCGAAATCCAGGTAACGGTCATTTGTCTTTTTTATTGAAACGGCTTTGTATGGAGTCATTGAGAAGGCTTAAGTGCTAAAAAAGATGGAATCTAATGGTTGCCATTTTGAAAGCAACATTTGTAATGATACAGTGGAAAAGTCTACGAAAGTGTAGGTTGCGTTTAAGGCCGTTATGTGAACATTTTAGTAGTGCATCCGCTGACTGCGCGTAGGTTTGCTGTGATCTGTCGATTTGCATCGTGTGTCCCAGGTGAAATCACGCTGATTTCGTTAACAGTGTTGATGTGACAGCGGATTCCAGGTTCATGATTTTTAGGAAGGAAATGCGACTAGTCTGAAAATACGTTGGTAGCAATCAAGGTTTCGCTACTCTGATTGCTGACTGGACCGGAACCGCAAAGATGTCGATGTCGTTGGACATATTTGCTAAGTTTTTGGTGGTATTTGCGTTGATCTGAATTAGGATTCTGTTCCGGTAGGTTAGGTTCTCGCGACTTTGGGCGACTGTTATATCATCGAGTAGGGAAGTCTCGTGTGACTTCGAGAGCTTTGTCGTTAACGCGTGAGACACTCAATTTGGGGGGTCAGATTAGCGATCGTGCCGTGAGTACTCAAAGCCAATCAGCAGACCATCATGTAGTATGTTTCTCATTTGAAGACTGCCGAATCGGCTGGCCATGCCAAAGTCGCTAGAGGGTTAGTGCTAAGAGTATTTTACACATCTTCAGGCAATCGTTGGTGACACACCTATTTGAGGAAACTGTCTATAATTGTACCGTGCTGACTAACGTTTGCATATGGTGTCTGCTACGATTTACGGTCAGTAGGCCCACTTTTGCTCGAAAGCTGAGTAATCCATTGGAGTTCAGATAAACCAACTCGCTAAATCACTTATACTTTTAGTAGCTCGTTCGGATTCGTGAAATACAGTAACTCCAGATTGTTGCTCACCTCATCAGTGAGATTAAGCAACAGGCTTTATCCACATAATATAAACGGGTTGTTTCAGTAATAATCTGCAGTACGGCCAACGTGGTTTCTGATTGAAAAGAAACCCTCCATTTAAGATCATCTTGAAAAAGTCTGGAAGGTACGGATGGTGCCACTGACCGAAACGTCTGGCGTAGTTCAACTAGGATCCTCCATTATATTACGCTAATCGATAAAAACTGATATGAATTATATGGTATATTTAGAACCAGTGACTAACAGTAATGCAGAAAAGGTATCTATTATTGAAAGTAGTTATAACGGGCTAACTAATTCAGCGCACGACATACTAATTTACGGTTCAGATATATGTGTGAAGGAAGACGTCGCATATAAAAAGTATATTGTGAATGGAGACTGAATATTTAGTAAACAGCATGTACCACTAGTTTCGCATAAAGCCATAAACGGTATCGACACGGAGTAACAGCTAGGGGGCTTAGGGGCCGTTCGCAGACGAACGATGGAACCACAAATATGTGGCTTCTCAGTTCGAACCACACAGCGAAAGGATACGCAAACATGCATATACCATGCGAATGTTCTTAATAACCTAAGTACAATATGTAACTATGAATTATGGAACTGTTTTACACGTCATACATTAGGTAGTCCAGTTAAATTTTCAGGTCACTAGGCAGTTCTGTAAAACAGCACTGTGATAACAAACGTCCTTGACCTGGCCCGTTTCATACCTTTTGGTGTCAAGAGAATCTATGGGGGACGTCTGCATTTTCGGATGGGACGTCCACCGAACGGTTGCGAGCGATGTCAAATACGGAATAGGATTTTTGAAACTGTTTTACATAACAGCGCAAGCATGCTAATGAAATCCCCAGGTGGCTACAAGGCCGTCTGGTTAACGGGCTATTTATGAAACCTGTCAACAGGTACAGTGATGTGGCTCATCTTGACGTCATATTATAAGTAGTTGTTGGTCTTTCAACATACGTTCTTGTTCAGGGCTTTGCATCGAAAAACCAATAAAAATAGTCACACAGATAGTCAAGTGAAAAGCATGGTAAATTTGTCGGTTTTAACCAGTTTGGAAACTTGTCCCAATCAGCGTCCAGTTTCAAGTAGAAGAACGTTTGACGTTCCATGCAATGCAACCCAGCATGTCTCATTCGAATCGGGCCTCATACCCTTGTTGCTTCAGTTGTAATTGCGCTTCTTGCATATTCTAAACGTAATAAGTGTCTACTGATGAGTAGTCAGTGACGTTGAATGAAATAATGTAAAAACCCTCTTCTTGTCTGCACAGAATTTCCATCCGACTAATTTTAGGAAGATGATTTCGACTCATGATTTGCCTCTTTTTAAACTAATAGAACTCAAATATGGATGGCTTGACGTAATTTGAAACTCCGGAACGGTTGGAAATTACAACCGAATATAAGAGCTATTATCAGATGTGAATATGGTCTGGTAACTAACGGTGTAATTTACCAAAGTGAATTCATATATCGTGACACCGGTCTGGGTGCTTGTCTACCATTTCATGTTTTAAACCGCTCCACACAGTTATGACTGTGATTTCGTAAATAATATGTTTAAGTCTTATCGAATTCAAGCATGCTTTAACCGTGCCAGTTGCACTTCAGAAATTATATCAGGTGAAAATAAGGAGTATTTAGCGAATGAGCAGCTGTTAGAACGAAAGAAGTCGAATATGATCGTTATATGTGTGTGGTTTAAAAGGTTGTGTGTTATGATAATTTCTTGCATCTGTGTCATTATAAAGCTCGTCTGCATACGTCAAGTAATTGAAAAAATCCTGAGTCACCCATCTTTCGTCGTAAGTCACTTGTATCCTACCAAATGGTCACAGATAGTCTAAACGAAAGCTTTTGCACTTTCTCTTAGTGCGCTAGGTATACTAGTGAAGTCTGTGGCTATGAATTTAAAAGAGACCTGCTTGCGAGAACCCTGGACTTTGATTAGATTGGAGCTGAGAACAGAAATAACTTGCCCAAATGCATGAATTTACGAACAACTTGAGCTAAGAAAACATGCCAGAAGATCAGAAAATTCGCATTTGGACTCGGCTTCCAACCCAGCCCATTGTTTCAAATGGAATTCATCAAACGATTCAGTGGGTTGATTACCCAAGCAGGATTTCTTAAGTCGTTTATGCTGAACTTGCAAATGTCACTGGTAACCACCGAAAGTGTATTACTTGTAAGTGTATAGCCTGAACACCTAGATGTGAATGCATCTCTTAAATATAGTAATTTCAAGAACAGATTTTAACAACAAATATGACTTCTGTGAAATGAACACCACGCGTATTTAATCACAGCTTTCATGTTAAACCACACTAGTCAGTCCTTTTCTAAAAGAGACACCTGACTTATGAAATGAGCTCACTGGAGTTTGTGGCCATTGTATATTCTTATCCATCAACAAACCGTTCTACAAGGTTAGCAAATTCTGTGATTTCAACACTTTAATGGTGAGGTGCTAGAATAGTTACTGGGTCGCCGTTCGGAATGACAGGATAATTTACAGCTGTGAATACTTTCATTTGGTCGGACAACATCTCAACGTAGAGGCGCGATGGTTAACACACTTGCCGTATGAGATCCTCGGTCGGAGTTCAAATGCTGGTAGTGTTAAGTTCTAACAAGTGCAATGCTTGAATCCAGTAGTTCTTTTCAAAAAGGATGATTGAAGGTTTATAGCAGAGCAAAAGTTGCAATCAGATATGAGCGGCGTTCGAATTACACTATCCAACTCTCTGTTTATTTAAGATTAGTCGATTTCCACTGTATCTGTTCTTGACATTCTAAACAGTCAATTGCGAATTCCTTCATCTAATTTAAACAACTTAAAGTATCAGATGGTTGTCAGTGTCTGTGATTTGTAGTACGTAACAAAGCACTCAAAATAAGTCTGTAAGAACAGGCAGGCGACTAGTTGTTTGTGAAATTGCAGGTCTAATTCGGAAGACTATTTCGCTGGCGCCGAACATGCATATGGTTACGTTCGATTAAATAACAGATGAAAAAAACGGGGGACAATTTCTATCCTTGTTTTACATTTTCGTGAACAGTGGTTAAATATACAGGCCCGAATAAACCTGCTACCAAAGTAACCACGCTACTTGTACTTATTACGATTTCGAGAAGTCCCTAACGCAACCAGTCATATATTCATTGAATTGATTTTAAACCTGTAGCCTGGGTGTTGGGTTGTTATGTTTCTCATTTCCTCTGTTTACGTACGCAAAATTACGTCGGCGAATTCATTCAGTCACTGCATATGTCACCTATATTCAATTGTCCCTTCCTTTATGTCGTGAGACGTTCATTTTATTACAACAGCCAGATTGTATCTGGACTGGGTGCATGTCGTTACGTCAGTTTTCCGCCCTGAAAACCTGTCATAATGTACAACTTAGCGAGTAGGCAGCTTCCGGGCAACCAAGTTTGCTTGAGATCTTTGAGGACTGGATACAGTTTTGGAAGTCGAAGTGGTTCAGTCACACTTATGAGAGTTTGTGAAGAAGGGCGGTTGTGCGCTTTACTAGTTTGTTATTCACTGGAAGGAACTGCTTACCAAAAATGTTAAAACTGCTTATCAGATTAGTTGCAATGAACTTGGTTTATTTGGGTTGTTAACGGCAATTAAGATGCTTATATAAAGAGAAACGTCATCGATTGAAAATGACAAAAATTCGACTAGCAGGTCTGGATGGCTTCAGCAACGCTTCATGTAGGTCTTTCATCATCGAGTATTTCGGAAGACAGAGAGGGAAATAGACACTTTTGAAGTTTTCTGTCTAATTGGCTAGAAAACGAAAAGAAGAAAACTGCAGTGCAGCTCTTTTTCTCGATCGGTGTCCAGTACACATTGATATCCCTTGAATAACACGGAATTGCACCTGCTTTTTCTTAACACAACATACAAAACCCAGCTGCCGGATAGTTATGGCTAAGCCAGTGGAATATCACTATAGAAAGCCTCAATTCACAATCTGCAACGAAATGAACTTTTAACCTGACGTACATAATTCGTTGAATTCGATCATTTCATCACGGAATATCTTCGTTGAGATTACTATGAACGGTTTCGATGTGTTATCGGGTTGGGAGCTGCGCATGCCACCTGTTGAAACCAACAAAGAACAACAGGATAATGGAAATATTTTGTGAACAACTTTATGAGAAGTCTTAAACATCAGGCAGTCATCTGGAATCAGGTAGAAAATTACAGCCTCCAGTCGAAATGATCGATCATTATGGGCAGCACTTACAGGCAAACGCAGCTGAACTTTTTTGTACCGTACCTTTGTCCATTATAATGTGAGGTGGGTGGTACAGATTTCCCTCATAGGAGCATGGCCAAAGAACAAACCTCAGCCATGACTGAGGTGGGTTTCGTTGACGAGCCTAACCAAGAGCGAATCACCAGTGTTGTGCATTCATTTGAACGATGCTGGCTCAAAAATCTGCCCCAGTGGAAAAGTTGTGAACAGGTATGTGGTGTTCAAGTTCTAGTAAACGAAATCTACTTCTACTTAGGAACTATTAAGCAACTACCGCTAACTTCCTTTGAAAGGTACGGAATTGTCTGCTGTAATTAAAAACTGCTGGCTCTTATTTCAGATTTTAACTGAATATCTTTACTCTGTTGTACAGCTGTCGATTTTTAAAATACATGTACCATCCTGGAGTGAAGTGCAAAACACTTTACAAATGGGTGCGAATTTTCGCATTAAAATAGGACAAACGTGGCCACAACAATCCAGGGCTGGCCTCACATGCTTTTTATTGTATATCGTGTCTTCCTGTACTGGTAAAAGTCGTTAAAAAGAAATATCTCCCACCTACTGATCAATCTTTTGTATATACATATCTAGAATATATCACATGAACACTGTAAGCAACGTTCTGTAGGGATACCCTTCGATGTGTTTGGCTGTCAATGAGATTTCCTTCTTTCTTGTTGGCTGTAACTATGTTATCATTGCGCGTTCATTGGGGAAGTAGCTCTTCTACAAAGTAATGACAACGAAACATGTGAAAGTGGCTAATGGGGCAAACTTCTCACTACTCTTAACTATGTCCGTTGGTGTGTCATAATTTCATGGAGTTCTGCAGCTAAGTAAACCAATTATACCCCTACTGACGTTTGTCAGTGAGGTTTCCTTTATGTTTTGTTCTCGTTCGTATATCTTCCAGTGACGTTGGATCAGTCTTTTCATGTTTCATTCCATTAGGTTTACTTACTATCGCAGTATGTTTTAAGGCTTGGCGCCTAACAGCTGACATGATATTCTCCTAGTTCCAGTGTAAGAAACATTCTGAGGGTGTAAGAGCCCACAACACATCGCCTTGAATGGAGACACCCAATCCTATTAGCGCAGAAAGTCTTCACTGGTTACATCTGCAAATTTGAATGTCTGCCCATGCCCCACATGCTGATTGTGTCTTTCCACATAAACATAAGTAGCGGTTTGAAACAGTTCATTCCCTTCAGAAGTTTGAACAACACCATCAGAACACGAAAACTGGTAGATGCAAGCATTTCGTATTGACTCATCAGTACCAAATTTACAATAACATGAAACGTTTTTTTTATATCGAACAGTTGGGGTGGGTTGGGTGGATAGTCAATTGATGTGCTAGGAAAGGTCACTAAGTCCAGGGTAGGGTCAAGTTCACGAACAATTGTTTCTGAACACACAGGGCCGGTTTCAGTCGATTGATTGCGACAGCCTCAGCAAACCGCAAGAATCTTGAACTGGGATGACGTAATAAGATTCTGAATGCACAAGCCGGATCGATGACGTGACTAGTGATCAGGATGTGTCTTGCGATTGCGGACACTGGTTGTTTGCGTGGTTCAACAACATTGCTGTTCTTCGGTAATACTGAGTTCTGCACCCATTTAGGCAAGTGTTCCTTCACTCTGGAAATCAAACATCTCTCGGTTCTGCCTATGTAACTTTCTTTGCAGTTACATGTAAATTGGTAGATACAGTGTGAGGTGGCACCGATAGGTTGATCTCCTTTGATTGAAGGCACGGGCAACTTTTGGGTTCGAGCTGTTACACAAAGTTCAGCTGCGTTGAATGTTCGTTTAATCGAATTAATCAGTCTTTGTGTTGTTTGATGCATACTATAATCGCCTTTAAAAGGCAATTCTATATAAACCTTCTTCTTTCTTACAGTGACCACCGGTTCGGACGGCGGTTTCGGTCTACTGTGTCTTTCAATGAACCTTTTTGGGTAACCATTTGACTGTAATACAGTCGTGATCAGTTCTAATTCCTCCACAAGACTATCTTGTGTACAAATTCGTCTTGCGCGTGTGAATAGTGTATTCACTAATGCGCGCTTTTGATAGACCGGTGTGAAACTACTAAAGTTTAGGTATTGACCGGACCACGTGGATTTCCTATAGACAGCTCTTTTGATAGAGCCATCTTCCCGGCGACTTATGAGTATGTCTAAAAACGGCAAACAATTATCAGTCTCGAATTCACATGTTACCTTCAGATTGGGGTGACAACTATTTAATCGCTGCACTAGGTTATCTATTGCCTGTTTGGACCTACTAAATACTAGTGTATCATCAACGTAGCGTTTGTAGTATGACAGACTTGCTATGTCCCCGGCTAACTCTCGTTCAATCCTTAACATGAAAAAGTCAGCTAAGATTGGCCCTAATGGACTTCCCATGGCTACCCCATCTATTTGGCGGTAGCACCGATCAAGAAAACGGAAGCTGACGTTTTCAGTGCATAACAATAAGGCTTCCTTCAGAATATCGCTAGGCAGAGGCAAATTAATGTGGCTCGTTTCAACGAGCTCGCAAATATAGTCAATTGTCTCATGTAACGGGACATTCGTGAACAGTGACTGAACGTCTATGGAACACATCAACTCATTAGCAAGATTGATGTTGTCTAAGTCACTGATCAGTTCGAAAGAATCCTTAATAGAATATGTCTGAAACGTTTGTTTCAAAGGATTTAAGATGGTGACTAACCAGCGCGCCAGTAAGTAGCGGTGACCAACACGATAGCGCATCTGTGGTAGCTCGCCTAATCGCAAACGGAGTTGCCCAGTGCGATGCGACGATTAGAGTGAGCACACTGAACGCGATTTGGTACAGCAACTTTACAAATAATGGTTGAACGTCTGCATTCTCGCCTACACAGACGTGTGGCCGAAATTTTATTCACTTTCAAGTGAAGAGACTAGTCAAAGGGCACAAAAGGTAGGAAAGACAACTACGGTAAGTAGATTGTGTGCTGCTCAGCTGAGTTGATAGCGACGGGTTATGTGGAGCTATCACGATAGGCTGCAAACTTACCACAAAACTCTTTGCGTTCTGGTCTCATTACTCTTATTTCAAGTCTTTATCGATTTAGGTAATGAGGTGGTCAGTCACGCAAGAAGCGTTGATTTGTGCAACATTGCACGACTGCGGGCAAATATCAAGTTCACAGGAATTTTGTTAGGCGGATTACCGCAAACTGGGTCTGCTGTTGGGATGAGAGTGAACAATTGCACTGTACTACTCGTGACTAGTCAGACGGAAGCACATATCTAGAAATTAAAGTAACCGGGGCAAAATTTAGGAAATATTGCAGTATAAGCAGTCAGGAAATTGGTATTTTACCTACGAATTTAATAGTGGCGACTACGGCTCCCTGAAATTATCGTCTTGTTCAAGTTTGTGTTTGTGTACGTTATGCTGCTGAAGCATATACCACTTGTGTTGTTATTCTGAATAACCTGTCGTTGTGTCACCCACGATTTAGCTCAAAGCAATAACGTAGCACTCTATGAAAAAGTTTGGTTAAACCTACCAATAAATTTGCGTTCACGTCATAAGATTAAGAATCACCTATTGTAGTTGAGTCCTACTTGCGGGAATTCAGGGCTTCGGCTGGATTCGAACTGACGGCAACGTGAACTGTTCGGGAAATCCAGCCGGTACAGTCGATCCCCTGGATCGTTTAGTGGGTTCCACATCAGACATTGAGACGGGTGAATAATCGATTTCACATGTGAAGTTTCCGAACTCCTGGCGTGGCTCCTTAGCTAAGCTTATAGGGCGTTTGCCGCGTTTGGGCATGGTGTTTCTGTTGTTGGTTCGAATTCAGCCGAAGCCCTAATTTTTCACAATCAGGTTTCATCTAAAATCAAAAGTTTGGCGAACCAATTGTAAGTAATACGATTATCTATTTAGCCAGATAAACAGATTCATTTGAGTCCGAACTTTAATGGTATCCAACAATTCCGTACTAAAAACGGTTACGGAGAAATTCTCTCATTTCGATTCCTAGCCATTGCGCAGCTCTTCCAAAGATTGACCAACTCACTGCAGAAACAAGATAATATTCTCAATGACCAGGCCGTCAACTATAGCATGAGAAAACTTCAAAACCATGCGCCAAAATGGTTATGACAACGTACCAGGCTTTTGTGCCTTGCATACAAGCAGCATACTACAACAAAATGTGGATATCACAAATCGTTCAAGAACACCGTGAAGACAGGCTACAAACACGTTCTATCAAGCGAGTTCTGTACATCAGATGACATGACCAAATCTCGAACGTGAATAGATAACGTTGGTACTCTATTTATTGTAAAATCAATCAGCTAGTGATACAAGCGATGGTTAGGTCCCATGAAGTTGATAAAGGATGATCAATCTCTGGAAGACATGCTGTACAGTTAGATTTTCGTTTGCTTTGTATTCTACGGAAGAACATTCTTGGACTACAAAATGTCTGCATTCGTATAAAATAGATTGATGCCATCGTAGGCGGTGAAAAAGAGCAAGGACGTATGTATATTCAAGAATGATAGCACGGAGAGCAATATTGTGTATTTCAAAAACTAGAAAAGCACAAACAGCAATCAACGTGATTTTCACATATCGTGAGTACAATAAAATTTACTTGGCAACGATTAACGTCTACAGTCTCAGCAGTTGCAGGGAAAGTCTCATGGACGCAATTACCCATTATCTCTCGGGTCTGACGATTATCACTAGACATGTCAAACTTCTATAACAGGTTTAGCAATCGGCTCAGGTTCCTTATGTGAACGGGATTCAGAATTAATTTTGGCGAAATTCAATGTGCATCTATCTCATACACATTGCAGACATTCTTGTAAGTGACAACACACAAGGTAGATGTCTTTAACAAATGTGGATGATACACACATTACTGTATTCAAGTTAATCGGTGCATGTTATCTAACACTATCGTCCTACTCGTATTAATCTTGACGGTAGTGTTCTCCTGTGCGTTAGTAAGGTTTCCATCAGCTGACTTGAACGCTCCTGTTTATGTTGTTGCGTTTGCTGGTGCAAAATACGCCGACTAGGATATGCGTATAGAAATTCTGGCATACTGTTATAACCTTCATTCTCACACTATACTTCAACACTGTTAGACTGAGTTGCTGCAGTCCTCTACTTGATGCCCGGAAGTGTGCACGTCTGCAGCATACTGAAACACCTCTGTTCGAAGCATATTGAACTAACCACGATGGTACCGGACTATGAGGATCCAGGAAGTTGGTAAGCAGGATTTATGCCCGAACAACAGTTCATTCTTCGTTGTTACAAGAAACAATAACAAAACACCTAAACGGTTGAGCCAGTACGAACTAAGTATAGGGTTTTCGGAAGCCGTGTTTACTTAGCCTGATTAGTCAATGAGTTTTGAGTGGGCAATCAAAATTGACAGTTATCCAGAGGAATGAAGTGATCTGCAAGTGATTCAGGTGTCCTACAATCTTCAATCGGTAAACTAATGGAGCACGTGACAAACCATAATCCAGTATATATACATATATACATGCTGGGTTTGCAAACATGTTTTTCTTCGTTTCCTTATCTAACTTATGTTATAACCCTGATTTGTCTATTACATTCGAATGAGTATTTTTCGTACTCTGCAGGTTTGCAATATATACATATATATCCTAGTGTGGATTTGAAACGTCACAATAAATCGTTCACTACTCAGTGTTTGCCCCCTTTTTAATATTTCATATATATATATATATATATATATATATTGCAGACCTGCAGAGTACGAGTCACTGCCAACTGGCGTTCTCTGCAATAATTCAGGGCGCACATGCGGTGAGTCCATCTCTACAGGCATTCGCAAAACTAACACCATGCGTATAATTCTGAAACTTACTACCTTACACAACGGACATTGAAAGCCTTAAGTGTCGAATGTGGTGGCATGTCCGACTAAGTGGATATGGAGCGTGAATCTGCGAATGAGCATGCAACCGACCACCGTTGTCAAATACACCAAGCAGATGGCATACTTACGACCCGTTTCACAACTGAAGACTCGGGAACAAAATGTGAACCGCTTCATTGAGGTTACAAGCGGAACGTTTGGGCAAAGGGCTTGTCAATAAAGATTCGATCAAGCCCTCCGTCACAATGCATTGACTGAGCCACAGTTGTGTTCAGTGGCTTCCAACTGAGATTCCCATGAAACGATTTAGATTGAGTTTCGTGTCCGGGTGCCCACTTCTGAGACGACCGGTGCAGTGTAGACTATTAACCTGAGAAACAACGTGCATACCAAACAAGAGGAAACCGAGACCGTCTTCAGAGTATCACAGCCGATTTCAGTGTTTACCAGGGGAAATGTTTTCACCTAACTAGGTAACTTGAATGTTCTAATTACTACAAATCGATTCGTGTGTCTGTTCTCTGCTGGTATTATACCTCTCTGGTAGTTGAAAGTGGTTTAATCCATTTCCTATACAAGTGCCTCTTCAGGAAGAAACCCACCCATCCCTTGTGTTTCTTGCAACCAGACAAAATGCTCAATGAATGAGTGGATAACGCTGAGCCGTTAGTTTATTCTCTGAACATGATTGTCAGGGTTTTCTCGGTCCATCACAAGCAACATAAGCCTATCAGCAGTCAGCACATGTCACAGAAGCACACAGACTCACTCATTACATCTCATAGTTTATTTCCCGTTAGGATGAGAGGTTAAAACCTCAGAATCCACGCCACGCCCAACGGAAGGCAATTGCAGGTGAACACTTATTTGGTTGACTCACGAGTTAATACGTTGGCCTTTGAATACTGCCGTAACATACACGATCAGCGTACCGACCAGTCCATGCTGGATGTATGTAGCATTGGTGCCACTCTTCGTCTGTTTGCCGGACTTATGAAACAAGATGAACTGCATTTCATTGATTTGCTAACTGTGGGAATCTTGATTATTATGACGTGGTGTTATTTCAGACGTCTGGTTTAATCAAAACTAGGTTGGTTAGTCAAACAATGGCTTTAGAAAAGTGATGGAACTATTAGTAGGTTGCATTATTAATGAGGTTTGACTTTATATACATATGAACCGCTTTTTAAGAAGAAGAGAGAACAATTGGCTTGTTTCAGACGTGTGGTAACAGCAACAATATTGGAACTTTGTAGGCATGACGGAGACTTAACGATGTAGGACACAAACTCAGTTAAACTTTCAGCCAACTGTAAGTACGGTACACAGGATAAAATGAAGCAATTGATGTGATGGCAATTCAGTCAAATATGAGACAATTGCAGGCCCCCATGTTGTGATCAGACTGCAGGTGAGGTGCAACTCAATATGTCCTTGTATGTGTTCAGGTATGCGAAGCGTAGCAGGATTTATCAATATGGTTCCACAGCAACTGAGTTTGGAACAATAGAATGATTCAGTCGACGCCTGAATAGTTAATACACGTCAACAATAGTCTTATATTGTTAACCTGTGAGCGCAACCTAAGAACATTTTATTTGAATAATCCTAATTTATCAGTAACAAATATCAGATTCTGTTTAGATCGTTTTCTAGACTGTTTTGCGACCGTATTCGATGATACATCCTCATCCTGGGCAAACCGCCCAAATTCGTCTTTCAGATCCAGAAAAGGACGTGAATCTTACTGGAGAAGTGAAAAGGGTAGTTACAATTCGGGTCACAACACTAGATTCACTACGTTACTTTGATAGGTTGCATAGTCTGAGACAGTTCTCTATGTGTTGCCGATGCATTGTTGGGGCTTGATGTTAACGTATAGAGTCTTCCGTTACTAAGAACCGTTTCAGGGGAGACTCACTTAAGCTAAAGATTCTACAAAGACGTTAGACTGGTAGGCTATGTCCTTTCGGCGTCTACTTCTAATGAGTCTGGAACAATCTGATATGGTTCGTAATATCAACGTCAGCAGCCGATGAATCCAGGTGTAAATTTTGCGTAAATATTTCTAACATCAAGTGAATCTTCCGGTTACTTTGACCATCAGAATACTTGCGGTAGGATGAAGCTATGCCCGTCATCTCCCATGTTGTTAGACTGCTGTTGTTAACCATTTACTGACGTACGCAGGCAATATGCCTGACAAGCTGTGGTTAGGTTTCTCTTTTGCTCATTTTTCTAGAAATAGTGTCATTCACAACATTATCATCATCCAAATTACAAAGCGGAAGATGTCTACCTAATCCTCCGTTCCTTCAAAATCGTTCAACGCACATTCAGATGTCAATAATCATCCATTTCCTCCAATCTGTAAGTTTCCTATGGATCCAACTATTTTTCAAATTTTCTGAGTCACCACATGCAAGTTATGGCAGTTATGATTCTTCTACTACAAAATATGTATCTGCACCGCCGAATAGGCTTGAATTTGCCCTTTTCTAATAAAATCGAATCTACCGCAGCTGTTTGCTGGTAACTGAAGTAATCATAACCCAGTCACTCCCCCAATATAGCATGCCGCACATGCAACTGTATTTACTCCGCTGCATATTTGTCTTGTCTTAGTTTGGTTGTACGAGTGAATGTGTTGACCTTTAACCATGCCTCGTATAGTTTCCAGTGTACATTCATACTGACAACCAGATCATATGACTATTTCTTGCACTTGGCCCATTTATAAATCACTGGAAATGAGGTTGGTTATGGATTTATCTTCTAAACACTGCCATGTTCAGAAACAACATTAATCAACCACAACACATACAAACCACTATTTGTTTGCATACCTAGAAGAGTAGGCGCCGTGTCAACTGTGGCACGAGGAATAGCAGATGGTTTTGTTATAATCTATGGAGGAAACCAATATGAGAAATGTTGCTTCTGGTATGTTTTCCAGAGTAGTTAATTATTAAAAGACTGCATCAGTTAAGTTTCCGTTCGTTTCTGGTTATGGTGTCTAGTAAAGATCAGATGATTATATGACAACCTGGTTAGATTGGGCATACCTCAAGTTCGACTGGCGCATTTGCTTTCAGGTAAAATTGTTTGTTCATTTTGAAGGAAGTCGTTCGATTCGAGGATCAGTATCATTGAGCTTGCCAGTAATGCACATTCTCAACCGAATGAATACTTGTTTTTCGGCAAGTCTGCCAACCACTTTTGTATAATCTAAACTCCGTAAACATTGCAAGATAATTTAAAACTATCCAGTTGTCTTAGGAATTATCTGCCTCGATCAACCTATAAAACTCTTGTTCGTCGAGTTGCCGAATGAAGCAAACAAGAGAGACATTGTTCATTCTGTTGTTAAAAAGACCAGATAAGCTTAAGAGTATCCACATGGTGTTGTAGTTGAAGTTTATAAGAATATGCTGATTGAGCTTAATTGGGTGTCATTGAAGTGGTGGCATGCATGTTCGCCATCGAGTGAGGATAATGGCAGTATTAATTCGGTAGTGACAAGGGTACCAACTACCGCTGAACTGCAGTGAGAAGAATAATATGGTTTGGTGCTTCTCTTCGAAAGGAGGTGATCATGTATTGTTGTCGTTTTGTTCTTACTTCTGCTGGACAACGACCCCATCAGCAGCAACGACTGGCTGTTGAGAAACTGGCTTTACCATCAGTAAAGCATAAATATCATGCTAGCGTATGGAGCTGACTTAGTGGTACTCACTCCAAAAATCTTAATAGCTGCTGGACGCA
Source organism: Paragonimus heterotremus (assembly GCA_013368495.1). Taxonomy (NCBI): domain Eukaryota; kingdom Metazoa; phylum Platyhelminthes; class Trematoda; order Plagiorchiida; family Troglotrematidae; genus Paragonimus; species Paragonimus heterotremus. The sequence continues at coordinate 35,509 of LUCH01017205.1, forward strand.
ATTCTGACAAGCTATTCAGAAGGCAGGTACTATAGCATGCGGCACAGGGGTACATAAGTTTAACAAACACTGGGTTTCAGGGAAATCCCACAAGTTGTTAAAAGCCAGACGGAAGATTCCTCCTGGTAGTTCACATAATAAGTCTAGAAGAGATATCCGTAAGAAGCTGAAGCCTAGTCTAAAGGCTGATAGTGGGGCTTGGTTAGTGGGAAACTTTAGGGAAATGGAGATTGCTTTTGCTTCATGGAACACTGGTAAACTCTTCAAGCTGATCTGTGCTGCTGGTCACAGGCGAACGTCCGTCAGCGAAGCTATCAGCGAGACATAAGTGCAGAAGGTTAGAGCTTTGGGCAGAACACTTTGAGGGTCAATTTAGCTGTCCTCCTGCTTCTACTGTGTTGCCGCCACAAATTTGTGATGTAGCTCCCTGGTCAGTAGATTGGGGACCACCCACTGGAACCAGTCCACCAATGTATTTCGGCTCTGAAACGTACTGGGGCTGCTGATCTAAAAGATCTCGTGCCAGTACTTTTCAAAGAGGATGGAAAGGCGTTAGTGGAGGCCATAACTCAGTTATTTCAAATTGTTTAGACGACGGGGTCACGCGATAATGGTTCCCACTTTTAGGAAAAGGGCCCGGGACTTTTGTGAAAACCATGGGGTAATTAGTCTCACCCCGGTTATTTCAAGGGTTCTGGCATTCATTATACTTCATCAACTGACTGCAGTTCGGGATATAAACGTTAGGGAAGAACAGGCTGATTTTCGTCCTGACCGGGATGTGTGGATCACATTTTTGCCCTTCGTCAGATTCTGAAGCAGCGTCATGTGTACCGCCTGCCAACAATAGCTGTATTTCTCGAATATGAAGGTGCGTTCGGTTCGGTGGATCGGTCTACACTTTTAGAGTCATTTAAACTCAGAGGTGTACCGACCAAGTAGGTGAACATACTATTGGCGTTTTACTTCCATACGTCAGCTCAGGTTAGGGTTTACGGTGAGCTGTCTGACAGTTTCAGCACCTGGATTGGCGTACGTCAAAGCTGTCCCCTCTCACCGTTTTTGTTCACTTTCATCATTGACGAAATAATGGAGGATTGTTTCCGACATTCACAAGATGCTGGCGTGGCCCTCCTACCTGGGAAAAGACTGATTGATTCTGTTTATGCTGATGATAAGGTGTTGCTGTTTGACAACCTTCAAGCGGCACAAACAATGCTAAACGCAGTTTTGCGTTCTGCTAAGTTCTTCGGAATGCGCTTTGCAGCTTCGATATGCAAAGCACTTCTGCAAGATTTCTGTGATTAGGTAGATTTAGTGTTAGATAATGAAGCCATGGAGGTTGTCGACCGGTTCGTATAACTGGTAAGTTGCATCAACGGCGGCGGTGGCGGAGGTGTAGGGAATGAAGTAGAAATGCATATTTCCAATTCTAGGGCGGTGTTCGCTAGTCTGAGGCACCTATAGCGACAGAGAGGTACTTCTCTGCAGCTTAAGAGTCGCGCATATCAGACAACAGTGAGAGCTGTATTACTTTACGACAGCGAAACCTGGTCGCTCAGGTTAGGGGACGTGAACGGTCTTCTGGTATTTGACCACCGATGTCTGCGTTCACTTGCTCGCATCGGGTAGCACCATCGAGTAAGCAAGGAGGAGGTTAGGAGGCGGGTATTTTGTGGTGATTGTCAAACAAGTTCTTTTGTTCACTCAATGCACTTGCACAGACTTAGATGTGTAAGTCATGTACTAAGGATGCCAGCTAGTCGTTTGCCACACCGAACACTGTTTGTCGACGCAGCGGCCGACTGGCGCAAGGAGCGAGGTGGTCAGATGATGACCTGGTGTAGACAAATGAAATCGTTCACGAAGGGGTTGGTCACTGTAGATCAGGTTCGTCTTCCGGGCTGGGACCGTGGCGACTCGCAAAATCAGTGGCTTGAAAGGTTTGGTGGGGTAGCGGCTAACCGTGCTCAATGGCATGTATGTTGTCGTTGTTTGTTGGAGTTGTCTGTGACGTGAATGCACTTAATGAGGCTGTGCTGTGAAAGCCGTAAGGAAGCTGTCTTGTTGATGAAGCTTTGCTTTCACATACGGCTCGGTTGCTTGTTTGCAAGGTGTAGGTACCTTGATGTTGATTGTTTGAATATGGACTTAGCTTTCTTTTCCCTCCCATTCTTCTTCTCTTCTCTCTTCCTACACAGGGTTTGGTTTTTATTTTTCTTTGTTTTGTGGCAGTTAAGCATTAGTGTGAACCACTGATGTATTGCTGTCCATGATGGTGAATTTGATGACTGTAACCGCACTGTGCTACTGTATAACAACAGGTTTCTGTTGTTTTCGTCAGTACCGCCACTTGCTCTTCCACGATGACCTAATGAGAAGTTCCTTACCACTGGCCACAGCCGGGATGGACTGTCTATACGTCTCCTGACAGCTTAATTATCCTTGCCGTATACCAGGTCATGCGAAAAACGCTTGAAGATACCTGAACAAATTGCCGTTTGATTGTTTCCCATTGGGTGCACATACAATGAACTTAACTCCGCCGGATCTTTTTGACTGCCGAATTTCAGCATGCAATCGAAACTTACGAAGGGAGTTGCCACGCAATAGTATTCACTAGTTTGAAACAAGTGGAATATCTTAATATCAGACATTCAAATATAGGTTTCGCCGCATGCACAACCTCGAAACATACAACAGGCCTAAATTCGGATTACTGATTTATTAGTGCAGTAGAAAATGATGAATTTGGCGAGCCGGTTTATAAAACCGGTGGAAATTCCAGTCCTCAAATGCAGTGATTCATTTCGTGCAAAAATTAATATGATGCTCCTCTCAATGGTATGGCGGCCGGAATCATCTCAGAAAGCAAGTTTCCAACGTGATTTGGTGGAATTCTCGAGTCTTATTCTTATTCGCCTTTCAAGGAAGACTCCAAACAGCGTTAGTGTATTGCGAAGTCACATTAGCGATATCATCGTTTTTGTTCACAGTACTAAGAAGCTGATATGCACCAACAGTTTGTCCGCAAGCAACCTCATTGGTCTTGCAGGAAGAACAAGTGATGTTAGCCCGAGTCTTGAAATAACGACTAATTTACTCGGTGCCACTCTTAATCTGCTAGTAACGAAACGATAATGCGCTCAGCCGTTCGACGCTGCCAACCAAGTATAATTTATTTTACCTCGGATGCGTCACAAACCAAGTACGGCTCCGCTCCAAGGAGAGTGTATTTGAATAGACGGATAGAGCGTGACCACATAATTGGATCAACTGATCGAACATGCATTGACCAACTAGTTTATGCAGGACGATCCGTCTTCTACATTAAACTATCCACACCAAAACCCCGACCACGAAGGACTCGCAACGGCTTATGAGTAGAATTAGCACTAGAAAATTTATAGCCAAAATGTAGTATGATAAAGCAACGTATTTCAGTATATCCTTCCTAGTACACACACTAGACACTAGATGTACCTAAAACATTAAACAACAGTGTATCACTTTTCACGTCATCCCCAAGTTTATTTGATATTCATAACCCTGTATGTCGGAACTGACGGTTATGTACTGTCTACCGTTTACGGGGAAATGACTGACCTAGGTGGTTTTATATCTTCACTTTGTACGGTGGAATGGACATTACTATACCGAGCTACAGAGTTTGTCTGCCACAGTTATAACTTTTTCAATTACTTCGACAGATTACATAGAGTCATTAACGTAAGATTCCCCTCCATAGCTGAGAAGTATACTATCATTTAATCTTTTCTGTAGTTACCGGCAGTCATCTATAACAAAAAGGCTGCACAGAGCGGTGAGGAAATTGGACCAAATAGATAGACAGTTAACTTACAAATGTCAGGAAATCTGTCCAGGAAAGGTGGATTCTACCACAAGAAGCTTAATGCCCACCTATCGTTTTTCAGAAAGTGAACCGACAAAATTACTTCCTTCAAATCTGTTGCGATAGCTGCCATAGGATTCTGAGGACGAAGAAACACTCCAGTCAGACAGACAGCCTGAATAGTTCAGCCTGATCTACCTAGTTGGTTCAGTGTGACATCACACGTTCGAATCTGGGTGAGTGTCTGAGACCATCAAGTTACAGATTTATAGCATCGGAACATTAAATAATTCGTGTCAGAAACTGAATGCTTTATTGATTCCTTCATCCATCTATATCAGTGGTAAACTGACTATGAGATCATTCGGTTAACATTTTTCAGACGACTTGCACACATTATTTTTGAAATGTTTGGGCTACCCAGGATAACTCCGTTACGTCCCACAAATAACTCAGTCTCAAGCTCAGTGAGAAATATAGCTTTGTGCTCAGGATTATTCATTAGTTGCTATTAGTGTGACACATTCCTGGAATGCATAATCATCTCAAATACGCGAATTTCGCTGAGTACTACTCATCGACACTGAGTAGTACGGTAAAAGAAGAAAACATCACTCACGCACTAAAATTTGACAATCCTCACTGTTAAGTAGATCGGGAAATGTGGACAACAGCCTACAACGTACTTGTTTTCCTTGGAACACTACTAAAATTCCAGTGCTTTAAGTCTGTTAAGGTTGCGTAGACGGGTCAAACGCATTAAAAATGGTAGTGGATTTTGTGTCCTAACTTGTATACTAGTTGTAAACGAGATTTAGCTACAAACAATATCCCAGTATCTTCATATTATTTAATCACAACAAAAGGTAATTTAGTATGGTCAGGACTCAATTACTAATTCGTGAGACTTAAAAAATGGCCTCCAAATTCATCGGGTGAAGAAGTTACAGTATGCTTAATGTCAATCTTATAGTTGAAAAATACCGAGGCAATTAAAAGCCCAAACGTTACCCAAGGAAAAAGTTATAAATAATTTGTGCGATAAAGATGAGAAAAACGATAGAGAACTCGCATAATCAGAATAGTCGGAATCGAAACAGTATGCTAGAAAGATAAATCAACTCAAAGACATCAGACAATATGACAACACTGGATCTATTGCTACGCTCTTATATCAAAACAAAATGTATGATAGATTTTCTGAAAAGGTTCTAAAAAAACTCGGTACTACTCTTTGATCGTTTCCACTTAGAAACGCGTCCTTTATCTTGCAAATGGAGAACCAAATCTACGTGGCATGCATCTGTTTCGTTATTCGTTGTCCAATATTAAATGTGCTTGGAGACTTGTCAAAATGTATCTTTGCTCAATTCCATTGCTGTTGTTTCGTGAACTATTGCAATTTTTTCAAGAACTGTATTCGTAGAAGTTTATTAATCTCAAAATACCTTATTTAACATGGCATAATCTGCCTCCTTTCTATCAACAGTGGATAGAAATTGCATCTTGACCTTCAACCAAGATTGATTAGTCTGTCAGTTGATTAATTCGCCAATAGGCCGTAATATACATTCCAGAAAAGCGTTATACTTTTTAGCTAACGCTGATATGGAGCAAGGGGATGCGCTGTCACGTTTTCTCTCACAGATGAGTTGTTGCCACCGGAACTGCCGGAACTTCCAAATATCTCTGCTGTGTCGTTTTGACGATGGCATTTTGTGATAGTTCTACCTCAAGTCTATAGCAATGCAGTTATCATTTCGTGAACAAAACTCCAAACGCTCATAACTTGTCCATGAATACTACAAAGTGCGTTGTTCTTTTGGCTTTTCCTTACCATAGCAGTTGTTATCTGCAAATCCCAGATGCAGCAACCGCAGTTAACTATTCAACGTTTTCACATTTTCTGACTCTTGTCATTCTAATGCTTGGGTTATACGTTTTGTTACAATACAGTTTTCTTCGTCTACATTAATACTGTTTTATTTTATTATTCTCAAGATGCATTATTGTCGGAACACATCCATCAATTTAAATTATCCTTCAGGCGAGATCCGCAACACTGAAGTAGATCAACGAAGTTTCTGACTCGATAGAGCAACATTTCATTTTCAAGAATCCATTTAATGGCATACAGGCTATCTGCTAACAAAATCGTTAGGGATTGAATTCATCCTCTTACCTGGGATTCGTCAAAAACTTCGAACAATATCAGCCCAGAATTTAGGCATACACTTCCGTCTGCTTCCATCAATCTAAAATTTCTTTTTTGACCACCAACCTGGTGAGAAAGTCTGTTAAATTTCGAATAACATCCGAGAAGCTCATTGAACCACTGAGTTTTTAACAACTTGAAGGTTTTGGCCCATTATCGCATTCAGTGTTAGGTCTGTTTTCGCTTCGAACGTTGCAATTCACATAGCTGGACATTCACTAGTTATAACAGCTAAACTTTCGACCTCTTGTCTTGACATGGGTTGCTAGTAATGGAAATGTTTTAATTGGAAAAATCTCACATAAATACTTTGCATTGTTCCTAAGTCATTTCAAACGAAACTGTTTCAATATCTTATGGATGTCCAACTTTTATACTAATTACCCCTCAAAAAAAGCTGCCTGGATGGATAAGAAATAACTTTGTCCAATGATCTCAAGACAATAGCTAAATTAAAGGAGACCTACAAAAATTGAAAATCCATTAAATGACCTTCACGGATAATGTATTGAACAAGTTCTTCCTTATTCGTCCATCACTAGGTTGAATAAACATTGCGTAATTAGAACGGTAATGTCGCGTAAAACCATCCTGGTAGAAGCAAACAAGTGCGCCATAATTACAAATGAATATGATGCCACAAGATAACGGCCTGATAGTTATGACGCATAAGTAGGGGAGATTTGAATAATACGGATTCAACACTGTTCACAGTTGTTGGGATCTTCCAAATTAGGGTGAGTATTCTAGCCAGCTCTTTTTGTCTACAAATGTTAATGTTCGAGGTAATCACCGCGGAGTATCGTGGTCACAGTTGAAGTTTGAACACCAGTCCGTTTTCTTATAAGGTAACCGTGTTGATTACCTTTCGAATGGTCACAGCTAAGATGCGATTTTCAAACAGTCATCTGGACTACTTGTGATGATTTTCGTTTATTTTGTCCGATCATAGCGAGGGATTGCGTATTAATTGTCCTGTTTAGTCTGACTTATGATTTTACGAATTAAATTTATCGAACCACTAGAAGTAGAAGAATTCACCAAACGTGTTAGGCAGTATGGTTACTGATAAATTGTGGTGAAGTCGGCTGATGAAAACTGAGGATGCTTGTATAAGACTGTGGATTTCGCTCTAGTATAGGGTCAAATTGTTCAAAGCAAAACACCAAGTTCAAGTTACCTTTGTTATTGGATTCTGTTGACAATGCTGATGGCTACCAGATGAGAGGTATGGATTTCGGTACGCGCTGTCATAAGGCAACCGTGTTGATCACTGCTCCATCAGTCACGCATGGTTCACGACAGATATTCGGTCTAAACTCTCAGTTAAAAGTGTGATTATACATCCACATCTCATACTTCTCGGCTGTGTCATAACCTCTTTAATTGGACTGCATAAAGTGGCCGGTATAAATATATTATTTTAATCATATGCACATGCTTCGTTTTGCTGGTAGTTGTCTGGGTAATTCCACCATTGTGTACACATGTGGTATTGTGTTCCATCCAGTTAGTTCAAGTAAAAGAATATGTTTGTGAAAATATACAGAAACAGGTACAATGGCTTCTAACCATGGACCAAATGTAGAGTTAGATTTATGCCTAATACGTACGTTCGATTGATAGAAGTTGAGGTTGTTTCATGAAAGTTAGTTTCTTTAGGTGACAAAGATTATCCTGTCTCCTTTGCTGTTAGCACTTCCTTGACAGTCTTGTCGCAGAACTGCACGGTCTTCTGTCGACAAATGTTTGCGGTTGCAAAATACCACTCAGTTTAAAAACCGAGCAACAAGATGCCTCTCTCATTTTCATCTTCAGGTGACCAGGGTTGGACTCAGGTAGCACAGCACTCGTAACCTTGAATCCTTTTGTTGACCTATCGATGTACGGCTCGTTGAATTTTCAGTTGAATAATGTTTTACCGTTTATTTGCAAAATATAGGCCGGTAAAATTTTTATGGCTTCACCATATTCAAAGAACTGTCTAAATCAGGAACCAGACAACACCAACCAATGTGTATAACGCTTTATGACACTGCGCTTTGACACTGTTGAAATATTTTTCAAATTGCTAGGTTCAAGATAAAGTGCGGTAGGGTTTCTGATCTTTGTGAATGTTATACTTCACAGATATTATTTAAGTGGGTTTTGATGAGCTAATGATGTCTCTTAGGAATCCTGGTCTTTTAATACCACTGACTGAAAGCACTTTGACGTTGTGAGACACCTTGCTAAATACAAGCGAGAACACCAAATTACTGATGGTGTAATGGATTACTCAAAGCAATGACAACCACCGAATAGACTGTGAGCAGACACTAACGAGTACTCTTTTGAATATCCCTTCGATTCGTACGAGACCGACAACACGCTTGACAAATGCTTTCGCAGTGACATAAGCGGACAGTTGTCTGATATCAGAGTAATGACTTGTTGTAGTACTAATTGATTTATCGATGGTCAAGGCAACTGATGCACGTGATTGAGAAACTTCGTTTGATTTGTTTTATATCTGTAAATGATGTGATAGTGTCTTCCACTAACTTGACACGTTGCGTCAGCATTGTTTTGCGCACAACAAGAGGAATTTTATTTTCTCCATATCTGCATGAAACAAAGTGACTTAAAAGTTTAAAGCTGCATTATGTGCAGCATAGGTGTTCAGCTCCATCCAGAATTATTGGAACAAATTTTCATTAAAAGTGGTAATTTTTAGGCATATCTTCCCTGAAATGATTGGATATATAGAGGATCAACCTTATTTTATGATACAGGCACATACATCCAGTTTAAAACATAGTCAAAGATTGAACAGGAAGACTAAAAAGACGGGACGCTGACACGAGACGTATATTGTTAACTGAACTCAATTCATTTAGTTGGTGTACTTATGCACAAAGGCAACTCATGTAGGCTGTACATAAAAACAGCACAAAAAATGAAATTATGTACAATGCCTCATAGACAGCTAATATGATTGGCAGATGATCTCATTCAAACACACACACACATACGCAGGTTTCCTCAACTGTCCTCAATAAATGAAAATTCCCTGAAATTTTTTAGCCGGCATTCATATGAGCTAGGTGGAGAATGTACGTCTGATAAGTCTCAGCAGCGAATATGAGGAGCAATTTTACACGATTCATCGATTTATTATTGTCGGTTTCTGGGGATAATAAACCACGTTTAATGCCCTTAAACATCAGTGGGTTGGAGTAAAACAGCAAACTTCGCTTTGTGATTGACTGTTAAGTCGTTTTCTGGTAATCAGAAGCATAGTTTATTACACTTTATTGGTTGGTGTTATGTATCACTCGGGGTTTAAACATATGCTTGTAGACCCGGCTAGTTTGGTAGCCTGTTTCAATTCACTATGTGGTACAGAACATATCTTCTATCGCTTGAACTTTATTGGACCGTTCATCTCACGTATTCAAGCGTGTCACATTAGTTAAGAGATGGAAACTGCTTTCGAAACTGTCCACTGAAAACTCGTCATTTCTGATGATCACATTCTAGCGACTAGCGAGTGGTTAACTGTAAGAAGTCGTTGAGGAACACAGGGTAACCTTTCAAAAATAGTATTCGATCTTAAATGCTCAAACTTGGTTCGTAAATGACTGTAGATTACTTACAAAATACGTCGATCAAGCGGTGTGGATACAATTGTGAGAGTTCAGCCCAATATAGTCGCAGAGGATTCGTGAGTTCCAAACCACCTAACAGGTTCACCGGTTGCCGCAAACTGATTCAGCTGGCAAACTAAAAATTTTGTCCATTGGATCCATCTTGGGACAATGCACAAGCCACGCTATTTGATCATTTTTCTGCTCTGCATGCCTCACTTATGTTACTTCAGCAAGGTCAAATCGTTCAATGTTCGTTAAACATTCAGTTAAAGGCTGGTGGTAATTTTGTTTAGAGTTGAATGCCTTGATCGACAAAAGATGGTTTCTTCTCTCGCTGACAGCCGAGAATGAAGTCAGCCACCTCCATTTGAGGTCCGTCATAACATTTTTCTTCGAGTCCCATCCAAATATATTTTTCCGTACCGTATCGTTCAAACCAAATACAGTGAAACAGATGCATTATTTAGTCAGGTTGCCATTCTCGTTCTACACCTTCTCGAGAACTGACTTGTAACTTACTGAATGTCATCCCTGTTCATACCGGTAAGCTTTGCTCATCTTGGCATGCGTTGTAATACGAAACGAACTCCGCGCCACTTAAAACCACTTGTGATGGATAGTACGATGTCTCTCAAGCTACACTAAATGTGCATTTTGGAGGGTTTTCGTTAAGCGGAAAAAAAATCAGTATATCGAAAAGATGGAATTCACTTCCCGTAAACATGTTTCCAAAACAGAGCAAAGTTTGTCTATTAAACCAATTAGATTTTCATTCACTCGTTTAAAAATAACACCTGCTTTGTACTATGTTTATTTCTTGACGAAACGTGCGTAAAGAACCTTCGTTTGTATGACCAAGCGATATATGCGCAGAAATCGGCTGTACATTTCATTATAAGACGGGATGTAGCTAATTCAGGTAAACCATAGGGCTGTCAAATTCAAAACTAATTTCTACTGTTCAGCATCGACATAATCGAAATTCACATGTCCCAACAGCTGCTGGTTGTTCATACATTGGATTATGTATATCTACAGCCAACAGTGAATAACGGGATAATGGAAAATATTTCTGACCACATGGTATACCTACAGAATGTGGTGAATCTTTGTCCTGATTTAACCCATAAACCTCTGCAATCATTTATCAAACTTTCTGCTGTCAGTGGGTTAAGTCAAAATATTGATTTCTTATCACTGTGCTTTAAGTTTTATAGAATAGGGAAGCAAGCTATGATGAAAACAGAGACACAGCTAAGAATGTACAACCCACCATATCACCAAATTAGATTTAGAATTACTTAGATTCACATGTTATTTTATGACTTCCGTTGAAATTGTGTTTGTGTGAACCCTCATCTAAAGCAACCTGAACATTGAACATGTGAACAGTAGCATAAACTTGTCTGTAAGGATCAGTATCATTTATATTTACCTTCTATTTCGAAGTCATAAACTTATCCCACGTTGAAGCTTTTACTGGCTACTGGTGATCACTTTTTAACAGCTTATGAGATTAAGAATGAAATCAATATATCGACATAGATTTGGTTTAGCAATAAAAAGAGAATTCCTGTTTACTTTTTGAACGGTTGCGGTGATTCCATTCTTTCCGCGGAATGTTAATCAAAAACACTCACAAAATAATGTTAATCGAACGACAGCCAACTGAGAAGTCATTCAGTTCAGTTAATCACATGAGTTAGAGATTAGTGCCCTCAATCTAACTAGAACCGACTTTCATGATTGTCGTGTCGCTGGGATACTTCCCAATAGGTGACTGTGGGCGTTGAGCATATTTGCTATTCTCCTTGGAGGTGAAGGTTCATGTCACCTGGGACATAGTACATTACCGCGTCATCAACAATGTGCTAGGTGCTTATCTGCTTTTTTGTAGTTGTGATATACTCTTTGATTTTGTCGAAAACAGCTTTATGATTCTTATCAGCGTGAACTACACTTGACGATCACACTTGTGGAAGTAATCTTCAAATCCATCACCTCGTCGATAGTAAATATGAATGGAAGTTCTACCACTAAAGCCCTAATTAGTTTTTAGTCGAAGATCACAAACACTTGGTCACAATTTCTGTACAATAGAAGGCGTTCCAGGCTGCCGTTTTTAAAAGATACACTAAATCTGAATCCAGCTTTTGTTGGGGCTCGATACCAGTGCATATCCTTGTCACAGCAGGGGTAAGAAATTCACGCATGTTTTCATAAAGCAAACTTGCTGACCACTACGCCAAAGAACTCAAAATAAGCGTGATAAGATTGTAATATTGTGATGGGTGGCCAATTCAGAGGCGCGATTATTTCAACATTGTGAAATATCTTCGTGCGGTAGTATGATTTATCCAAAAGCCCAAAGCAGTCGGATTGCGGAGAAGACGGATGACCGGACCAGCTACTAGTTACCGAAATCGGATCGACGGACCAGAAATGGCGGGCAAAATCCAACGGCAGAATACGTTGGCCTCACACAAACTAGGTAGAATTGCACATTACATGTGAGAGGAAACCGCCGTTGTTTTGTAGACTGGAATTCCGGATCATAAACGCGAACGCAAACATGGCGTGGGAACGTTTGAGCTGGACAATAAAGATAATGTTTTATTTAACCACTTTTCTTACAATGTGTGTACGCCAAACATCTTTCCTTTGTGTTTGATCACCAGATATAGATTATCTACGAACCATACGGGAAAGAAACTCTAATCAGGTACTTTGTTCGAAAGACTCAGGTTGGAAAGCCAATCTGAATGTGAAGACTGTGTTCAACTGTGAGTGATATTTACCTGGGAATTATTCAAATTCTGGTTAACTTTTCAGTATTTTCGATTAGTTTACAATACTAAGCTCAACTGATTAAATTCCTCGTCAGATGTTAGCCTCTCCTAAACTTCTGTGATCAAACCAGGAAGATCTGTGTAAAATGCTTATGACGTGAACAAGTAAACAAATCAATAAGATGCATCCTTAACTGTGTATCAGTCAAGGTGTCTAAGGTTTCCTGTACTATCAACTCCTTTTGAACTGTGATAATTGGATTCCTTATCAAAAAGAATAGTGTAGTTAGCCTGTCACCTCTCCAGGTGATGAGCCAAAGTGAGTAGTACGCATAAACAAGTTCAGTCAACGACAGAACGTTTAGGTTTGCAACTGGAACTGTGTGTTTTAGTTTCTATTCTGCTGTGTTCTGAAAGTAGTAGGTTGTCCAGAGTTGTCTGAAACGCAGTAGGGATTATTTTTCTTAGTTCCTGATGGTAGGCAAAAATCGTCGTTCATCTTGTGCATGTGAAACCACAGACGGATGTCAAGAGCCGGAGGGAGTGTAAAACCAAAATTTTATCGGTTGGATGAAAACCAGGATGACCAGTGTATAAACGGTTGTCCATAAGTGTGAACAGGTATAGAGTACCGCTTTGTTTCCGGGCCAAACCAGCCTTGACGCCAGCAGAACTTGAAACTCGACACCATTCAACCTCGATTAAAACCCGATCCATTGGTCAGCTTTTGATTATAAATAGAGAATACATACTAAGGTAATGAAATGTTTATCCAAGTAGATGAGTATCATTTTTATAATTCTATAAAATGCGTAACCGTGAACCGGTTTACTTTTCTTTATGCCGCTCTGTGCATTTCATGTAAGTTTTGCTAGTGTTGTGTCCACGAATGATGAGAGCCAATCTAACGACTGAAATCTGGTTTTATATTTTGTTTTCATTTTGTCAACTAACGCCAGCTTTTGGCCATACACTTACTTGCGACCAAGCCTGATAGTTAATTTTCTACTGGCTGCTGCTGCGTATTTCTTTTATTTAAGCTGAAACCAAGCAGCTGTTTGTATTTACCAGAAAAAAAACTAGTAAGTATACAGCACAGCCGGCGAAAAGAAAAGAAGCGGTTTTTGAATGTAACAGTTTTCAGTAATTGTCAGCGGAATAGCAGAAAGCCATTCGAAATTTGCGGGGTCTCACCAATACCAGACGCCCATCAGAAATCCACTATCTATCAGACTGATTGCACTTATACGCTGGAATTCTGAGGGGAGGTCACCGAATTTGCATTACTATACGGCAGCGAAACCTGACCGCCCAGAGTGGAGGACGTAAACTATTTTCAGGAATTTTACCGTCGATTTCTACGTCTGATCGCTCGTATCGGGTGGTACCAGCAAGTAAACAACGAAGAGGTTATGGAGCGGGTGCTTGGCACCGACTGTCAAACGAGTTCTCGTGTGCAGTCACTTCATTTGCACATACTAAGATGGTTAGGTCATATACTAAGGATGCCACCTAGTCGTCTGCCACACCAAGCACTCCTTGTTGCGGTCGACTGGTGTAAGGTGCGAGTTGGTCAGAGGATGATCTGGCGTGCACAAATGAAATCGTTCACGAAAGGGCTGATCACTGTAGATCAGGTTCATCCCCCGTGTTGGGGACCTTGCGACACAATAACTGAATCCTTGCGCGAAATGAAACAGACACAGCCAATTTTTAAGGCATTCTTTCCGTCGAAAGCACAAACTTCAGACAATGTATTCGGAACAAAACACTTAAACTGTATCTGTCTCTAGGACCCACTTTATACATGTGACCTACTGTCTTCTAGATGAACAGGTACCTAAGTTGTTCGAACATATTGAGTTGAAGGTAGTTAGAAACAGTCATCGTGGCACGTTTCAGATCGTTAAGTTAGTTCAAAACCGATACCCAAAGAGTTAGGGATTATTACTGCCAGTTGTCATCGCGCTACTTACCAAAATGCTTCTCCTTAAGGCGAGTGTGATTGTGAGTAAGTGTACCTTCAAAAAATGTGTTGCAAGAATCGACAGTTGTTGCTACCACTACAGTGTAGTTTCGATTCTGTAATGGGACCTATTCACAGATAACTTGTTTGCTACTGGGCTCACCGATGAATTCTCTCTCAGCCGAAATTCTTATGAGCAGATTGAAGAAAAGACTTTCAATGTAGCCACTGAACATTTTTTTTGTTTTATAGAAGCTAAGCAGCCAATATATTTTGGGCAGCCGATAGGGGTTCCACTATGGGTAACGTTCATTCTAGATCCAAATCAGTAATGTCTGAAGAGTCAGAGTGCAAAAGTCATGTACTTTCTGAACGTTGGGGTTTTGAGAAGAAAGACATGTTCGAATCTGTGAAAACTACGCAGGAAACCGATTCGAGGTCGTCAGAACATTCAGTCTGACGGTTGCTATGGGTTAAAAATGAAACCCCATGCAGTATCTGATGGGACGGGCATTAGAGCTTTGTACCAGTGAAATCTTGCAAGCAGTTATGGAATGTCTACTGGAAGTGTTCATAGTGAATGGTTACCTGAAGCATTTTATTCAGAAAGCGACGCAGACAGTTATAATAAAATCTAAATTACACCCCATAAGAAATAAATACAAATTTCTTTCAAATGAGAGCCGAGAGCTAAAGTTATCACAAAAAAGTTTAGAACGTTAGTCGAAACGACCCCAATTAATGTCCAGGTGTGCGTGTGTTTCCGTTCACCTCGGTAACCCTGTCATACCGCAGAGACAAAATTTCATATTCCAAACCAACTACTATTTTTGTGATCCAAGGACGCGAATGGCACAAGGGTTACCTATTCGACAAAGCAATACACGGGTTAAGCATGTAGACCAAACCTGTCACAAAACCACTCATTTGCACGCAGTATTCGGCCTCAGACAGTCTCGGCTACCAGAGATGTCAGCGCTCAGTTCCATTGAGTAGCAGGGACTGTTATGGGTGATGCTGCACCTTGGTTATCTTTCTTGCAGTCTTCTTGTGGCTTGTACGTTGTCAAAAAATATGCCCTGCACCTGCTACTGAATAGCCGCGGTATCAGTAGTATATTACGATCGCTGAACTCCACTCTGTCTACTCATTTGGTTGTTCTTGCTGACAGTCAAACACTGGTTACACTGTTACCAGTACCAAAATGTATCACTTGTTCTTAAGAGCTGTTTAAATAACATCAATTAAAGAAAGGGCAAGCGGTGACACTAAATTTAAACAATAGAAATGTAAAAAAGAGTTCAAAGCAAGTTGGCCGGCAGATGTAGGGCGTTTATGGTTAACAAAATTGGACAACAAATAAATTTTCCCATTAGATTAAAATCTCTAGTAAATCCAGTCATTTTATGAAAGGTTTTTGTGAGATACGTTAAAACAGAACAGAAATGGATTAAAGTTGGTTGACTCGAAATCACATGCTCTTCAGGGACACGAGGTGCCATCACACTCAGGGCTCATGCATCGGGACAGATAAGCATCCTTCATGGTCAGACGACTGTCAGAATGTAAAAAAATCAACACCTGGATCCTTGGATATATGTCATAGGTTTTCAGGGAACCTAGACTAATCAGTAGGTATAAATCAATGTCTGTGTGAGAGTACAGTCATAGTCGAAGAACTGCGTTGCAGACAGAGGATACATGATGCCACGAAAAGTACTTACCATAGATGAACGTGGTAGGCGACAGTTTGGGGGGCCGACTGAATGGCAGCATTGTTAAAGTAGATTCTTTACTTTACAGTCTTGTCCATCCAATCAACCGGGCTCCTGTTGACGTCCACTGCCACCCTTACGCTGTCACGACCCATGCTAACCTCGGGTGTGACGAACGAGCTTGGTCACATGGTTGTGTCGAGTCCAACTTATATCGCTTGTGAGTCAGTACGACCAAAGAATACGAACGAGGCTTCCTGGATGACCACAACTGCCACGATAGAGGACTGAATTATCAGATCAATCACTTGGAGAATTCCAGACCTTTGTCGAAAGAAGGTCGTATTGGAGCTGGTTGGCAGGAATGAAAATCCTGAGGAAGATACTGTCTGGATTCAACAGTCAACGATTAGAGGGTGGAGAGCAAGACACTTGCTGAATACCACCGCTTATCCATCCACACAGTACGGGCAACCTCCTTGTTCGTCACTATCACACCACGAACACGTATCGAGACATTGCCGTCTTCGTGATAGAGCCAAACGAATAATATTTGACCACGTTTTTCAAAATCAGACATTAACTGAAGAGCAGTCTCTCCATTCGAGATTTGCGGGGGATAGAAATGGTGGTGGACAAAGTCGGGATTGGAGTACGAATGTGGTTGGTTGGCATGTCTTCCGGAAGGCGAAGCCACTGCCGAACATGCTGGCGGATTATGTACTTCGTAGTTTCCAGCCTGTTTCGGTGGATTAGGCTCAAAACTAACGGGTGATTCGCCTTTAGAATCACATGCCGTCTGAGAAGGTGGACGCTTTGATTTGGCTTCAGGTGAGTTTCGGTGGTTTCAACCAGTATCATACGAAGGTACAACCGGTGATTGGTGAACAACTTACCTTTCCAGGTGAACGGGGTACGGAGGTAGGTCACCGTGTTCGAGGCGCTTAGTGAGTGAATGATATCCGGGCTGAATTGAATAAACTCGTCAAGGTGAGATTGTGCTTATGATAGTCACAGATTACCAGGAATTTAGTCTTTCGCGTGTTGATATCCAGTCCGAATAGCCCCAGAGCACTAAAGTGAAACTCCCCCTGACCCACAAATAGTCAACAGTGACCTTCCAACTATTAGCAAGTACACAGTCGGTAATCTCTACCATCCGATTTTCGTATTAACCCGGGTTTGATATTTGTTGTCCTATCATTGGTGTGATGGCCGAATACAAAAAGTAAGTTTTGGTTGACTCTTTGTTTTCTAAATTGAATAAGCTCCTTCTGTCATCAAATCAGTTCTATGACTACTCATCTGTCAATAATTGTGATTTAAAGAGTGGGTCCATTTACAACTGATTTCAGTTTTCACGTTTACTTGGGCAGTTAATCCAGACTTTTCATGAAGAAACAGAAGACTAGAACATTGATCCTATAGGAACTGGTAAATAGAGTACATTCTTGCAACCATCGGATGGTCAACACTGGTCAAATTCTGATCAAAGATGTACACTGTGTAATAGTTGTACTAAAAATAAAATTTGAATCCACCGCTTCTTTTGGCGAAAAGGTGGCGGAAAATATATGTAGGCGTAAAAGATGCAATCAGTTCAATGATACTCAAATTGTGTAAACCAAATTCCTTGGTTTTTATCACTAATTTTGACTCGGTTAAAAGAACTGTGACTCCTGGACTGCTCAGTTCCTTGAAAAGACCCAGTGTGAGGAGGTTAACAACTTTCATATTACTGTTATTATTATTATTATTATTATTATCATTATTATTATTATTATTATTATTATTATTACTATTTCACTTTATCGGTTGGAGTTGTCAGCGTGGTGGGGCATTTCCTAAGACTTATTTCCGCATCATGAACGCATTGTTTCTATAGGAGACGCAACTGTAAGCTACTTAGCAACAGCGGACACCTTCATCATACACTGCTGCTTGTTGGTGAACTTCATTTTCCAGTGATTGTTTACATCTGTAGAATTTCCTTCTGACTTACTGAAATAAATGGTTTGCGCTTTTTTCCAGGTGTGGTAGAATCAGCGGCATCTCAAATCTACGATCCAAACGACTAGGCATTTGCGTAACTAAGTCTTCAACATTGTTTGTCATATTTTCATCCCACGTAGCGTCGACAACATTTGTGTGCCTGCACGTCCACCCCACCAGATGTACACGTGCTAGTGCGTGCGCATTGGAAGTAACCCAGTGATTCCATTTCATCCAATCAACGCGGTCGCATTTGGCCACAGTCGGCTACCGTCGGCTGCCTGACACGCACGTGACTAAACACCTGGATGCGTGCACGAGTGATCGTTCGCTCACTCGTTTTGGTAGTGTACCAAAAACCATGTCGACGAAATTGTGAACCTAATAACACAGATCCGGTCGAATGAAAATGAAACAGACTTTACCGATGGTTCATACCAACATCTCATAGCCGATCAATACGATCTGAGGTAGGCGAGAAAACGTTGTCATTTGTTTGTTATTGTCGGTATGTTCATTTAAACGGAGACACCATAATCTTTATTGTTGATTATTTGACATTACTAACAAAACCCGCATTAATACCCTCAAGTTGAACGGTTATAAAAGTATTTACACACAGTGTGTAATTAAAGTGGATTATCTTCCCTAATTTGGCGGGTGAATTATGGTTTCAGCTTCGTGGATGTGAACCTAATTAAAACATCTCATTTCTGTATTAAAATAGCGAAGCGTATTACTGGCTGTCGCAGACGGTTCGAAAAATCAAGGTGTAGGAGTAGTACAACTTAGTTTCATGTAGTCTCACATTTATAGGGTATAAACAGATATGTGTGTTAAACACTAAGTAACTGAGACATCAGTTGTTCGATTCTATTATTAAATAGTGCATACTTTTTGAAGAGTAAGCAACTTCAAATAAGTTGAACATCACTCTAACTTCAGCAAAGTTGTTGCATTCCCCTCGACTTCCCAGTCAATCCCTTCCGAAAAGAAGCGTTGTATTCGAGTTCTGCTGCTGGAGCTCATAGACAGTTCGCTCTTGTAAGAGCCCCTCAATAGTATATATCCCCGTCACAGCCGGGATTAGAACTCCGGCCAAGCTTCTACGAGACAACCGTGGTAACCACTGTGCCGTTGATTTAACATTAGGCATGACAGAATTATCATATACAAATTCTCAACCACACTGGCTTGTGAGTAACGTTCAGATTGTCCGATCGCATAGAGAGGAGACACAGTAACTGTCCTGTTAACTCCAATCTGTGACCCCGCGACTACGAGATCTCCCCAACCTAATGACACAGAAATGATAAAAGTCGTTGAATGATGTTTTTGCCACTGTTAATTAGAGTAAAATGAGGTTGGGTTAAGTGGAACATTATTCACAATAGATTGCAGCTGTTCCATTCCTACAAACTTTCCAGTCAGATGACTGTTGCCCTCAAGTACCTTCCAGTCGTTGGTTACAGTAACTACAAATGAAAAAATGACAAGTTCGTATAATTTTTGTGGCTGACACTCAGTTGATCGTCTGCTTCATTTCCAGTAATGAAAATGAATGAGAAGAAGAAACTATGCATGAACCCAGCGCACGAAATCCTAGAGCTAATTTATCCAGACGGTGAACCGTCAGTGTACACACGAATTATAGACAGCATACACTAAAAAAGCACTTAAGCAGCATGTGAGATTTCAGTGGCATGTTAATATGCATCTCTAACTAGCTGTCTTCGTTAGCAGCCCTTAGTTTACAATGATGTCACACTGAAGACGGCAAGATTGTCACCAGTCTGTTAGACTGTCTGTAAACTACAGCATCCTGCGCCATGCATCTGTAGACTGCCATCTCCGAGACTAAACTCGATCCATAAATCTGTACAATGCAAAAAGCGAATAACGGCGAGATGTTGTATAATTCCGTTAGGTGAAGAACTACATGTGAAGGAAGTCAAAATTGGTAGTTAGACCTCTAAATGAAAAGTTACGAAGGATCGGGATGCAATGATCATAGAGATATGGCTTACCAAATTTCACATCCACATACAAAGTGCTGATTGCTGACCTTCTGCTGGATATACCCATCGGATTTTCTAGCAGTGTTTTCCCCTTACTGGAACTCCTGTATGTGTATGTCTGTCAGTTTAGTTTACTTAGAGTTAACAACTCTTATCTTCCCTCATTTGCGAAATGTAGTCTTCTCAATCTAATGATAATTTGAATAGTTGTCTTACAAAAGTACAAACGTGTTATAATTTGGGTTGTTACAAATATGTGAGCCAAACGAACATAATTTAAATCGGACAGTTTAAGTGATGCCATTCAGTCTTTAGCGAATATGTACTATTTTTTCTGATAGAATCATCCACACCCATAAATTTCTAGAAAGGAAATGTTAACGTGCATTATCTATCGATTGCATTTACGATTCGCTATCAGCGACTGTTTGGAAACTGTGCATTGTACAGACTTAAGTATACCACACAAAGCTTAACGTCAAACAAGCAGATAACGAGCAAGGCTGGCCTTGTAAATTACCCTTAAAAATAAACGATAAGTAATAATGGTTGCGGTAGTAATAGTATTAATAGTAATATTGAACAGCATGATTGCCTCACAAGATGCGCTTCATATTAGGAGGAAGATGGCTGAAACTGATGAAGTTTAACAAGCGAAGCGCCCAAATTTCGTGCGCCATTTTAAAGCGGAGGGACCAAATTCGCTGGTCGAGTGTAAACTCTCTCATCAGACGCTAACAGTATTCAAGTTTTTACTAGTATTCCTCAGTAAAGTTCACGCTTTCACACAGATGAGTAACCTGAACCTTCGTTTCTGTGAAGCACTATATATTATTCCATAACTTTTAAAATTTACCGATGAATATTTGTGCCGACTTTGCGTTTATTTTAGTTGGCCTAAATTGTCCCACTTCTTAAATAGGTAACGGTTGTTTTTCAACACTTCAGAAGTCTGTCATCAGTGATTTCTATATTCGGGAATTTAGATGTCAAACTGTAGAGTGGATTCGAACCAGCAACAGAAACCACATGTCTTTAGGTGGCATAGGTTCTATCAACAAAGCTACAAACTCACCGGTGGAACAAAGAAATGTTTCATGAGGACTTAATTACTCGACACTAGTGTCTATCTGATATCCACGAAGCCGACCATGGGATTATACGATGATAGGATTCGCAAGACCAACCAGTAGTAGGATACATTAACTGAGCTATTCAGCATACCGGTCAAATTACTAGTAGGTGGTTGGGCATAGTTGTCAAATACAAAGCGACCCATTTGTCAAATTCGGGTTTGGTCTGAATTTGTACCACTGACGAGAACTACTGGCTCTCTTGAGGTCTGTGCCCTATTGGTTGAGTTTGGAAGCCACAGGAGGAATCCGGAAATTTCAGCAGTCATGTTTGGTCAGACTATTTTATTCAAGCGACGCCGTTCGACTGGTTTTCAATTTCCAGAGGAAATTCGACTTTCCTGTGCACTAAAATGGTGGTATTGGATCTATTTCTATTATAATAAAGTTACGTTCGCCTGGTCCTTGTACCTTACCATTTCATTGGATACTGGCAGGGCCTGATTAAGCGACATAGAACTGGCTGAGTTATACCCAGGTATTTGTAGTCTAGTACCATAGGTCAGTGCAATGTAAACCAAGCTATCTTTTTCAGTAAGGCAG
The DNA here is from genome assembly GCA_013368495.1 of Paragonimus heterotremus. Taxonomy (NCBI): domain Eukaryota; kingdom Metazoa; phylum Platyhelminthes; class Trematoda; order Plagiorchiida; family Troglotrematidae; genus Paragonimus; species Paragonimus heterotremus. The sequence goes on from LUCH01017205.1 coordinate 57,365, forward strand.
ATGCATATGAAGTTGGTCAGTCCTAAATCGGTAGTCGTATAAATTGTGATAGACTCATTTTGAGCCATCGTGTCTTCTTCTCAGTGAATTGTAAAAAGTTCAATTGTTTAAGTAACCCAAATTAATAGCAAAATCATTTCCATTCATTAAACTGCTGATGGACCAATATATTTATAGGACTAATTGCCATTAAACTTAATGTTGGTGCATCAACCCAAATTTCCGTTATGTACATTGTTTATTCGTTTTCCTTATAGGCTTGTTATCTTGGACTATTTTAGACGGGGACCATCCCATTTAGTACAATTTAACCCACGACAGTGTGCAATGTCTTTTTGAATCAGTATGAAATTTCCATTCAGCATACACTTATTCACCTAAATAACTATGGACTGTGACCATTTATCGAACCGCATTGTCTAAACTCTCGTGCAGCAGATGCGAGTATCTTTTAACATCTTGCTAGGAACAATTGCCCTAGAGTGTATGAACAGTGATCCCTCGGACACTACTTTTGTGAATAAATGTAATTGTATTTCGGTATTATCTAAGAACCACATTCAGAATATTGAGGGTTTGGAAAATGTGATTAGATACGACTACTTCGGAAACACTGAATAAAAGCTTGGTGTAAAACTATTGGGTCTATTCTCACGTAAACAATTAAAGTAGTAATGACACTTGAAAAAAAGTACAGTCGCACAGGTGTAACTTTGACTAACCAGCTGTAAAACATTTACTGGTGACTACCCCTTGAAGTTACTATTATTGATCTCAGTTACTCCTCCGCCCGAGCTAACCACAGCGTTACGTTTAGCTGGAATGAATTTTGATGTACCAACCAAACTCGTTTTTTTTCACAATCTGTTCAAACTTAAAAGCCCTTTCTTCTGTAGGCCTTCTGATTAAATGGAATGTTCGAAATTGTCAGGTAACCACACTACATCCTTTGTCTTCAGTGCGTGAAAGAACTTTGAATAGATTTTGAGCATTGATCGGCATTTGACACGGATTTACATTTTTTACGGTCTTTATGTGGCTGGCTTGATGCATGTGCAATCTGTTCTATCTATACACGCTTACGTGTTTTTCGAATAAAATCACATATTTACATTGATCATTAGCCCATTTGGCAGAAGATAAATATATGCACGGATATCTTATTACAAAATGGTTTAATATAATATTAACCTGTGGGAATAATCAGAAACACCTGTTCAACAATTTTGAGGTCAGCCACTTGTCGGTGTTATTCTGTGAGTTTAAAGGAACATATGTGATTTTGATCAGGTTTCAGCAATTCAACACTAAGTCTGTCTATTTATCTAACAACATATTGCAGTTTTGCTTTACTTAGACCAATTCTTGCCTGCAAAATAATATTTTCCAGTCAATGGTTTAACTGATAAGTTTGTTTTTGCTAATTTTCCCAACTGAACGACAGTCCCCACAGACTACCCGTGAGACTGAGGTCAGCTTACGCGATAAATAGATCACCGTACTAATTTGGTTGCTAAGTAAGCACCGATTCATCTCAACGTCCATATGTGTGGTTGACATGCTGCAAAAGTGCAATGTTGTGTTAGTTCTATTGTTTAAACAGTTGAAGCAAAAATAACTGGGCCTTTCCCTTTCACCATATAAATGCTAAATTCGAAGTTGATGAACTAAACCTTACTGTCATCTTCACATGATCGTCTACCACGAGTATCCGGCTCATTTAGCAAATTATGCAGTGTATAGCTCTAACCAACCAGAACAACCGTTGCAGGAGGTCGACGTGTGTTGCTGCTTGATTTAATATATGTGGTTCAACCTGAAATTTTCGTTGTTTCTTGTGGTATTTCTTACCAGTGGTACTCGCTGAAGCTTTCGAGAAGGATAAATCCACTATAACTGTGCAAAACGCAAAATTTAAATCTTCAGCGCCAATTCTCGACTTATGCTGCACACTTTATCGCTTTTTATGGATACCTCACACAGTGTTACTCTTTTTGTGTGAAGAGTAAAACGTAACTTATCCTAGTTAATCTCATTTTAGTGTAGTTCTGTGATGTGGTTGCTACAGCTTTAGATATTTTCACCCAGTGCCTGATTTCTGCACCGTTATGATCCATTGCAGGCAAAGCTGATGTTGAGCTATACACGACCTCTTTAAGTTGTACTCTTCTACGTATTCGAGAAAGCAAATACAAACTACACTTCGTTAGTTCATGGAACAGCACTGGTTATGAAAGCTGATCACATTGTCTGTATGGGCATTTGATTGTGAGAAGAAAAAAAACGAGTTTTTGCACCACTCAAAACTTTGTATTATACTACACCATTTTTTCACAATACGGTATTCTTAACTTTTACTGCTTAGTGCAAAACTCGACTAGGAAACTAACACGTGGCCTTACATTGCAAAAGTTGACGTTTTGTTTTCACTTACTTGTATGCTGAGATTTTCCAATTCAACCGAAGTAATAAGATTAGGGTAAATATCTACGATAATATTTTAATAACTATCGCTTGTGTAAAGTAAATGTGAGTTCTATAGAATATTCTAGAAGTAGTGAACGCCTCAGAAATATCATTGTTATTTTTTATTACATACTTATGTTAAGAAATTAGATGCATAGATCAGTTGCACTTTCATGTAGTGATGTTGAATGTCAGTGTTAGTACTGTTATTTTCCTGTCAGACATAAAACGTAGCAAATTCCTGTTCGTATAGTTTGTTATTATTCTGTCCCGAAAAATTGTCAACCAGGAAGTTATTTCTTCCAGTTTTCACAGTATGGTATCAAATATTATTCCAAAAATTGCTTTAGTGGTTTCAATGAGCAAATATTCGAACGGTAAAACAAAATGCACACTTTTAGAGATTTTCAGAAAGAAATCTGGCTGTACATTCGCTGGATGAAGCCATTTTGTGCAAAAACTTCTAACATTCACTCTCGCTTGTTGTTGGCTGAAGAAATGTTTGTGTGGAAGTCTTCAATTGGAGGAAAACGAATATCAAGCAAAAGCACTTAAAAATTCATGAAGAGGACTTTAAACATTAGTGTCGTTTATCACGTAATCACATTTCCAGGTATATGTATATACATATAGGTATATAAGAATAATTAGGGCGAAAAGCTACCGTTATTTTAGAAATAGTGGAATCTAGCAATATATGGCTGAAAGTTAATGGAAAGTCTGAAAAAATATTAGCCTAATAATTTTTACAACAGTACCTCGTTGTTTAGGAGATTTACATTTTTATCAGTCTGTAGATGGTAAGGAACAAGCGAAAATTCAAGTTCCTCAAATCTACTAGAAGCAGTACAGTTTTGAAGTATTGAAGAACTTTTCAGCAAATTGTCATCAAAATTGTAATTGTCTTTCTGAACCATGTACACAGAGTGATAAAATGTTATACGTTGTTTGCAGATGAGATTTAGAAATAATTTCTATGGGGTTGTGTAATCTACTTTTGAGTGTTACAGTACCTACAATGCACTGTACTGAAAGATGGACTTTCCTCTTATTGGTCCTGAGTAAAACGAAGATTGGAGATGTTCCATTGGTGATTTATTTAGTGAATAGTTGTACAATGCAATATTCCGGACTAGCACAATCACCAGGTTTCCTGAGAATTTTTATAAAGATGCAGGAAACATCTTCGTTAGTTTAAAATGCGCAATACAAATTGTTTGAGATGCTAGCTTTAGTCGATAAATATAACAAATTTAATTATCCGTAGCAGTTAAGGTTAACTTTTTCCAAGCTAGCTGAGTCACACAAGGTATAAATGTACGACAAACTGTATTGTGCTAAAGTTTACTACTGACAGAGTTCAGATAATTACAATACTGTTCAATCTTTTACGTCTTGGCAGTAAAGGTGGAGCATATACTCCATGTCTGCCTTAATCCTGCCTGTTGCTAAGATACATCTTTCACACATTTACGAACAAACGTCATAAAATGTGATAGATTATATTTTGCAGTTGACTTGCTGGTTTATTGTTCGCCATGAATGCTCGGTTTATAATAATCACTCATCTCACATGCCACTCCGCAGCAGGGCAATTACGAAAACTGTAGTGACTTTCACGGAAGTCGGAAAAATCATCTAACGCTCACATGTTTACATGTATGTGATTGGATATCTGTGGCCTTACGGTACGCACTAAAGACTGAAGCTTTCAAGTGCTGTGAAAGCTGTGACCACGGTGGTTTGTGTTAACTCACGTGGTTCGGTCTGCATCTCGCAGTAAACATCAACGAATGCTAAATGATCACTTTCGTTAATGAAGACATGACTGAAAACGTTAATGATAACGTCTGAGAGTTACTTGGATGAGCCAAGCACTAAGGAAAGGATTTACCGTTTTTCAGGCCGTATATTTTTTGTTCAGCTCCAAGTCGCTTGTATAAGCCATTTCGTCGCCTATTACGAAAAGAAGCGAACGTAGTCGGTAATAGGTTGAGATCCGTATAAGGCGTTCATCTCTCAAGATGAAAGTCTCCCTATAAAACTAGTTTAAAGGAAGACCACAACCAATCAGGCGGAAGCGTGTGACCATGGTTTTTGTTCATTCGGACCGCACTTTCATCGAATTATCCCTGCTGCATCGCTTGTCACACTGTTTGACTATCGCTAACTGTATCCACATTCAGATTGTTGCAAGGGCTGACAATTAAGTCTTATAAACCTATTCTACCTACATTAGACTCGTTCATCCGTGAATAATACGGGCGCGTTCGTGTCACTGGCCACACATACCTTGTAAACTCCAACACCGTTCATATTTCAGCTGGCTGTGTCCCCAGCATACAACACACATACTTGCGCTTAGAACAGGGACGTAAACATAAACCCAAGTGCGACACCCAACTACACGAGGTCTGCAGATACTGGTTATACCAACAGTAAGTGTCAACAGACGCCTACATCTAGTTAGATGTTAATGGTACCCTTGACATCGAGCTCTTGAGCTCCAACGCAATTAAGCGTATAGTCGGTAAAGGTCATAGTATATGACACAGTAAAGGTGTTGAGGAGACGTGTGACCTGTATTCACATCAGGTCACGTGATTTTTGTCTACCGAGATGTCCACATCAAGAACTACTACAAACACTTTAAGAAGCACGACGGCAAGTAACCTGTTTCATTTAGAATAAAAAACCGGATACATTTTTACAAAGCGTATGCAGTTTGATGCATGTCGCTCGATGTTATACATAACACAATCAACACTGAGTCTCGCTTCTCTCTCTCTTTTAGTCTTGCAACTAGATACTTTTCGTTTTTCACGCAGAATTCCTCGAATAAATAGCTGTATTAACCACCGATAAAATAATGTCGCTGAAGATGCTAAGGATGCTGGAAAACAAGACAATGACTTAAATAATTTTTATCCAAACGTTTGTACCTCAGTACACTCTTCCCCACAACAAAGTGAATAAGACAGTTTAGAACCGGAATAGGTTCAATAAGCACATCAGAGTATCCGCATGTTTAGTGAACGTGTGGTAAAAATTTTAGGCTAATTTCAGTGATGTGTCTTCTCGAGTGACGAATTCTCAAACAGAACTGCAACAAGTCGTCACTCAGCAGAATATTTAACAATATTTTTCAATGGTTTCTACTACATTCGGTTTGATAATGGGTAGTAAAATTAGCCAAAAGGAAATTGTAGAGCTGATTTATGTCTACTGCGCATTTGAAGAGGACGTCTGTATGGCGTATTTTACCCATATGTTTCTGTCTTTTAATCACTGCACAACCCGTTGCACCGCAAAATATTGATCTTCTGTGTTAATAATTGTGTTACTTAGGTACATTGCTATATTACCTTGGTAAAAGATGATATTTTTCCGTAATTTTGTTTCAGGAAAAGGTAGAAGAATACGCTTCAGTGTAGCAATATAGGCTGTCACATATTGGTTTCGATTCAACATTGTCAGTCTATGCAAATTAGCTACAGCAAATGAACCCTAGCTTATTGGACGTTTATTCGTACTGTTGAATTACTTAGACATTCTTACCAATTTTTCACCCTAAGTAGTGCTCAATAATCATATGTACCAGTTACTGATCTACACATCAGCTGAGTGATGACCATTTGTACAGATATAAACACTGTTCCTTTTGTATTCGCTTCCAGTTACAGAATTTGATGAGAAGTGTGAAAAAGCATGTTTTGTTTTATACTTATTTTCTGTCATCTTCCTTGAAAGCTGTGATTTGAATTCAACCGAAGCGTGGCGTGCGTAAACCATCCACGCATTTTTGTCGCCCACATTTGTTACACAGTGGTTGTTACAAAAAACAAACACTTGACAGAATGTGTTTGATTATGCTAAGTTGTAAAGGTTTGTGACAGTAGTGTGCAAAATGTCATCACTTCAGGCCATATAATAAAGATGTTATGCAAGATGTTGTCTAAAATTAACTATACTCGTAAGTCTAATCCAATGTGAATAAACTGTGTTGCCTTCTATCACGCTTGTCCCTTTGCTACAGATAGGCTTTTCGTGAGTAATCACGGAACAGGAGCAGACAAAACACGTTGCCCTTACCGAGCATTTGGATCAATATCGATCACTTGGATTTTCAAGACTACTAGTTATTAACAATTAACTATCACCTTTATATATTCAACTTATTTTGAAAATGTCCACAGTTACGCGTTCCAGTTAGAAGTCTGCCCAGTGAGTTATTTTGTCGATGTGAGCAGGAAAGATTAACGTTCTTCTTCCAGTTTACTGGCTACGAGCTAGTAGATGAAACTAAGTTTCATCGCCATGTTTCTTAAGAATACTTATCATCCAAGCGTGCTGCCAGTTGAGAGTGGCGATTCCTTGGTTTTCTTGCTATACACCAATCCGCTGCTGATTGAAGTTGTGTTCGCCGGTATGCATACATAGATGGAATTGTACTAGGTAAGTCGGACGATGAGGGTCATCGACAGAGAAGAATTAAAAATGTCTATCGGATGAACAAACAGTTTTCATCGGAATTTTCCTGAATGTTGTTTAGCAAGATGTTCATAACACAGTCAGCTAGCCGCTTCCACTCCGGCCACTAGGTTACTCGATTGATGGACATCTGTAATGACGCAGTTAGTTTCAGCTGGAGCAACGCAATATGCATCAGATGTGATCGTCGGGTACGTGTCTGTTGGGTTCATCTGACCGGAGTTTCTGTCAGAATGTGTGTTAACGAAACAGTGGATTCATTGTCTTTATTGCAATCAACTTGACAAACTAGTGGATATCAAACTGCTAAGTTTACTTATAAGAAACATTAAGAATTGAAGCCGCCCAAAATGTCTTTCTAACTTATCGGAAGTGTTCCTAACGTAGTTGAGTTGCAGAAATAACCAGTGTAAATTTTCGAAATCGATGCTAAAAGTGATTAGAATAATCTATGCAGTATCCGATAAACACCAGATGATACAACAAATTAAATTGAATCAAATGCATGTTTGTCTAAGCCCGTAACGTAGAACATACAGCTTTTTACTCACAGATCGTTGACTCCTATTCTCATGAAATTTTACCGCATTTCATGAATATACTTAAAACCAGGGTTTGTTTAATCTGTCGACCGCTAAATACATAAATATGTAAACTTAATTTACATTGGTGAATGAATAATTTATCGTTTTAACCTGGTTCGTGACGGTTATTTTGTGACTTTGATTCAGATTCCCCGCTAAGACAGGTGTGTGCGCGTGTGGGAACTGAAAAGTACTGATTGGCTCTCAACTTCTAGTTTGCTTAATTTAACAAAACATAAGCAGCTGTCAATTTTCCGTTGACTTTCAACACTTGCTCCCAGAGGAGCAAACAAAATTAAGTTTGAAACAGTCTTATAGGGCTGTTTGTTTTAATGATGATGAAAAGCACCATTCTTTAAAAGATTTTCATTTGACGTTAGTTTTAACTACCGAACAAGATTCACTATTTGAAAAGCGATGCACTTTCTCGCTGAAAGTATTGTTAAACCATGGACTTGTATTAGTTTGGTCTGGGATCGATTATGTCGACAGATGAACTTGAAATGGTTGTTTGAAGAGTGGTGTGGGCTGCACAACAAAATAAGGTGCCAAACTTACACGCATACATATTCAAGAGAGCTGTATGTCACTGTCTTTTTAAATAAATAACTAACATTCTACATACGCTGTAATCAGTCAATTGCCTTAAAGTTCGGGCAATCAGATACGTATGACACACCAATAACTAAACTACACGGTAGTTTTCTTCAGGTTGTATCAACTTACAAGTCTGTAGGTGACGTTATTATTTTTGGGAATGCTGCAATATATCTGACACAAGATGACACACACAGCACATTGTGAAAAACCAGATAAATCCCTAGTGACGAAATCTAATAAATCTGCTAATTCCAGTTTGTTTCAGAGTAAAAATAGTGGCAATGTTTTGGGACATCATGGAGTTTGCTCACACTTTTGCGCAAGAATCACTTAAAGTCTCCCAAATATGGTGCTGAGGCTTGAAAAACAAGCATTTATTGAACGTCAATAAAATGAATACCGTTTCTACGCAAATTTATGAAGATGTCAACCATGTTACCTAATTTAGTGTTGAACAGAGAGTCACACGTTAAAAATCTGTTTCTGGGGAGCATTGATTTTACTAGTCTGCTGACCTTCTAAGCCGGCTGTGTGAGAGGGAGGTTGTCAAGGTGATCGAAAAGCAGTGCGTGCGAAAGGAATAGTCAAGTCACTACACATAAATGCGGACAGTGTTACATGAGAGCGACCGCCATCTGGGTCACATAATTTGATTGGCGACGAAAGATAACTAGATTAACATTGTGGAACACGTCCACTTGATAGTTTGTTTGCATTTACAGACTACTCTAAGCTATCAGAAATTAAGCGCTTCTGAACAATGTTTGAAATATAAGTCGTTGTCAAAAATCTGGATGAGACACGTGGATTATAATTTGGAATTTTCCTGTCAATTAGGTTTACATCCTGTTAGTGCAGATGGACAATGTCAACATTGCAGCACCGGTTTGTACTGACTACAGCGACAAGGTATTTATAATGCTACGGTATATCTACCATCAAATAATTACGAATAAAACATTAGTCCCCGATGGCCCCTTTATTAAGCACAACGCTTTTTTGATCTTGTCAGGCACTCAGCTTCACGGTCTGTATCGAACCACGGTACTACTGGATTACCGCCCATATTCGGCATTTCTAAAGTAATGAAGGATGAGTGATTCAGCTGGGCTAGTCACTTTTATGTATCTGTATATTACATTCGTTCAGACAAAAGATAATAACAAATCATAATGAAAACCCTTCGTATGTGTGCCTCTTTTGAAAAATCAACGGAATTGCAATTGATAGAAGTCCCTTGAAAGCGTGGCTCAAATTGTTTTAGACTCTAGTGAACCCACATTGATCTGCTAAATTTGGTACACCAGAAAGATCATCAGTATTAACTGATAGATCAATTTCCGTGTACTTATCGATTTCAGTAATCACCTTAAACTTGTTATCATCCTACTGAAGGGTGTAAAATCGTCGGATAATTTTAGAATAGATGAAACGTACATCAAGTTTAAAGTTCACTTTACTCTCGAGTATACGATTTGTAAATTACAAGTCCACATGCAAAACTGATGGAATGAGACAGTCGACAATTTCTGATTATTTAAAACAGTTCATTCCCTTCAGAAGTTCAAACCAAACAGTCAGAAAACGAAAACTGGTAGATGCAAGCATTTCGTATTGACTCGTCAGTACCAAATTTACAATACCATGAAACGGTTGTTTTATATCGAACAGATAGGGGGTAGGTTGGATAGTCAATCGGTCGGTTAAGAAAGGTCACTAAGTCCAGGGAAGGGTCAAGTTTACGAGTAACTGTTTCTGAACACACAGGGTCGGGTTTAGTCGATTGATTGCGACAGCTTCAGCAAACCGCAAGAATCTTGGATTCGAGTGACGTAATAGGATTGTGAATGCATAAACTGGGTCAATAACGTGTCCGGTGTTCAGGACGTGTCTTGCGACTGCGAACGCTCATTGCTTGCGTGTTTCAAACACATTGTCGTTCTTCTGTAGTACAGAGTTCTGTACCCACTTGGGCAGATGTTCCTTCATTCTGGAGATCAGGCACCTCTCGGTTCTGCCTATGTAACTTTCTTTGCAGTTACATGTAAATTGGCAGACACAATATGAGGTGGCACCGACAGGTTGATCTCCTTTGACTGAAGGGACAGTCAGTTTCTGGGTCCGGGCTAGCACACAGAGTTTCCTGCGTTAAATGTCCGTTTAATTGAATTCACTAGTCGTTGAGTTGTTTGATGTTTGTTATAATCACCTTGAAAAGGCAGTTCTATATAAACCTTCTTTTTCCTCACTGTGACCACCTGTTCTGAAGGTGGTTTTGGTTTACTATGCCTATCTATGAACCTTTTCGGATACCTATTAGATTGTAGTACAGACGTGGTCAAGTCTAATTCCTTTGCAAGACTATCTTGTGAACAGATTCGTCTTGCTCGTGTGAATAATGTATTTACCAGTGCGCGTTTGTGATGGACCGGTGTGAAGCTACTAAAGTTCAGGTATTGACTGGACCGTGTAGATTTCCTATAGATAGCTCTTTGAATAGAACCATCTTCCCGGCGACTTATGAGTATGTCTAGAAACGGTAAACAATAATGAACCTCAAATTCACACGTTACCTTTAGGTTTGGATGACAGCTGTTTAAACGTCGTACTAGGTTATCTATTGCCTGTTTGGAATGACTGAATACTAGTGTATCATCAACATAGCGTTTGTAATATGACAGATCTGCTATGTCTGCCGCTAACTCTTGCTCAATCTTTAACATGAAAAAGTCTGCTAAGATTGGCCCTAGTGGACTTCCCATGGCTACTCCATCTATTTGGCGATAGGAATGATCAAGGAAACGGAAACTGACGTTTTCAGTGCACAGCAATAGTTTCTTTCAGAATATCACTAGGTGGAGGTAGAGTAGTGTGGCTCGTTTCAATGAGCTCACAAATGTAATCAATTGTCTCACGTAGTGGGATATTTGTAAACAGTGATTGAACGTCTATGGAGTACATCAACTCATTAGCAAGATTGATGTTGTCCAAGTCATCGATCAACTCAAAAGAATCTTTAATAGAATAAACCTGGAACTTTTGTTTTAATGACGTTAGGATGGTGACTAACCAACGTGCCAATTTATGGTATGGAGAATTAGTCATCGCCAAAATAGGCCTAAGCGGCATTCCAGACTTGTGTGTCTTAGGGAGGCCGTAGAGTTGAGGTGTCGATCGTACGAAGCGGAACTATATCAATCGTTTGCAGAAATCACGTGAGAAGGCGGCCGAAGAACAAATCCCACTGGATCCCAGTAAGTATGTATTGAACTGTTCTTCAGTACAGTTGAATTCTTTGCAATTAGAAACCTTAGCCTTAGGTCTAGATTATAAAATACCATCACATAAGTCTAATCGTATTTATGTTGAAGCTCAGTTTGAGAACCTCACTGATCAATTGTCAGACCTCCAGCCAACTACTGCTGACAATTTAGGCTGGCTTAAAACCAAACTGACTGACATAGCTAATGGGTTTATCATGACTCCAATCAATGACCGGTGTGCTATCACAAAGCAACACCTTAATAACTAGAAGTAAGTAAACGCAGAACGTATTAACATTGCTAGACGTTATGTCTTTGATATAAAAGCGTAGCTTGGGTATTGCCCTTCAAAGTATTCTTCGCTTTGTATCGTGAAAACTCGTCATTTTCGCTACGCCAGCCGTCAAATTAAACGATTCCACTAAGATGTCACAATGGTACGGGAGGTGCTGACGGACTATTTCATGTCAGACTCACGGCTCATTGTTCAGCGACCCCGGTCAGCGCACGTTTTGAAGTACGAGGTTACCGAAATAACACTTTGCGCGAAATACTCTTGATGATAGTTTGAACTGTACCCCAGTCACGTCATCACGTTTTCTGAGTTCTGTTTGATAGAAACAGTAGGATTCATGAGTTCGTCAAATTTCTGACGGACGAAGATGCCCTACATGAACCTCCAGTACAACGATCAAATCGAGATTGTATGGCCAACTAAGAGAGTTGCCGATACGTGCAAGAACCAAGAACGCTGATCCAAATGACATATTGATAGCTGTTTGAAATAGATTGGTCTGACCTCACGAACTCACCCTATTCATTTTCATCAGTGTAACCACTCTTGTGTGGTACAAATCGCTGCCGAATACCTGTAACCTGGATTGTGCGGAAACGCCGTTTTTCAGAATTTCAAACTACGATTAACCCTAAGCAATTTCAAAACAATTCAACTGTACATACGTTTGTAAAACCATATAACTAACACCTCACTTTAGGTGCAGATTTCACCTTCGGAAACAACATATCGAGCAGGACAGTTATAGTCCGAAATAAAGCTCTCATTCATTGGCAGGTTAACCTATCACAAGATTCTCATATTTAATGTCACTGCTATTGTCAACGTGGATTCTCTTACGACAAATTTAAGCCCTTTCTAATTAGTTGGCACTTACCAATCTTGGCGAGGTGTTCGGTTTATAAATGTTACATTTTTTTCACAGACCATGCTGTTAACCTAAAATACGGTTTACACTATGAAAACAGATTACCTGGTTTTGGTACTACTTCAAGCGTTCCAGTCAGTTCGTCAATTATTTTGTTTCAGAGCCAAGGTTGACCTACCTTGGAATATTTGGAAAGTTTGCGTTGAAACCTGATTTGGAGAAATCGGTCGCAGTAAATTGAAGTTTTAACTTAGGTGCAAAATACATCTAGTCAGTAGAATGCTTCATGCATCCACAACGGTACTACGTGTCAACAACACGGCGCTGGCAACAGTGTATCAGTGCTCTTACTGTTGAAGCTAGACGGCCAGATAATCAAGGTGAATACAGTTACTCCCGTCTATTACTGATAACCATTGTTTTATCCCAGATCATCATACCATAAACCTATTTTGTCTACTGGCCAGTCTTCAAGGTGCTTTGTAGAACACGTAGTAGTTAACCTTTGTGCTGAACGGAAACACATTTAAAATTGTCGATATTTATGTTATCATCCTTAATGAGTCAGCTGATTGAACGCTACATGAACGTGATCCCAGTTTTGTGTTCAGAAAATCTTCATAGTCAGCCCCTTTCCAGTGGGTGTATTAGACAAGAATTCTGTTCCCGTCAGACATCTTTACTGACATGTTTTCGTTCCAAGAACAATATTTCCACTTTAATCCATGCTTTCACGGGACGAACATGTTGACCGCTGAGCCAATGGTTTTTTTATTTAGTGTCACCGAAGCTTTTTACGCAAACGATCATTTGCATTCAGTTGTAGGTATTACTGAGTTTGACCGATCGCCTCGAAAGGAAACACAAAAACTGTCTAGATGACTCGAAAACATGACTATGCGGTTAAGAAGTTGCACTCAAGCAGAAATCGCCAATTAATTCTAAGTTCTGAGCAACGTTTCTTATACCTGTAGGTTATCTGGGATTTAGTCGGCTTCATTTGAGCATTACTTAGGCTTGATCGCAATCCTCCACCTATGGATGCAAATTAAATAAATTTGGTCACGTTGCAACAGCGTAGCAACTTAGACTTTTATCATAGGTTCATCCAAACGATTATATCTGGTCAAAATAACTGCTTCCCCCAACCAACGATCGGATAAGAAGTATCGCTTGCGAAAATGACTTAAGATTCTGACGTTTAGCAGCCATATCTTTCTGTTTCGTGAAAGATGAAAGCAAAGCTAGGTTGCCTTCTTTCTCGTCAGTTTGTTTAAAACATTTCAAGACTTTACAAGGCAGCGTTCTGAATATTGTAAGACCATACGGGCCGGTCGATATCTTCAGTCTTTTACATTAACGCCTATCGCGTAGAACAGCTGTATCATGCACGTATCCTATCTTAAAATCAGCCTTGTACAAACTACCGTTAGCGCGCACAGTAGGAAACCGTATGCGAATAGAAGCGTTCTGGATATTGGGTATATCAGAAATTTCTATCAATAATCATGGACAGCTTCTAACCCACTGAAACAATTTCAAGGAAGCGACTGTTTCTCGACCCTCCTTCTATAGATGAACACACAGAACATAACTTACAAGTCAAAAGTTTTGTTCTGGTTTGAAACACACCTATGTTACGTCTGAATTGTATTTGTTGTTTTCAACCCGAAGGATGTGCCTTTATTACCAGGTTTATTTTCGCCAGAACTTTTCATGTTCCACTCAGTCTATTGGTTCAGTTGTAGTTGCGGTGACAGACATATCGGTATAAGAGAACAAAGTCCATGACAGCGGATAGGTGTAAACCACCCAAAGTAAATATTGAAAACAATAACGTAAACAAAGCTAAAAAATAACAACATCTGGAGAAAGTCCTAACGTCATTCACCACAAAGCACATTGTGAAAACGAGTTATCTGGTAATTTGTTCAGTGTGCCATTATATAGTCGGAATGTATCGATGTTAACTTTTATAAAAGCAACAACGTTGGAAGTCACCGTCCAACTCCCTGTGGTTAGAACATCTTAACGTAATTCATGTTGCACCTGCCGGATGACCAGGGTTTTCTCCGACTATCCATACTCATTTTGATTAACCTATGAACGACGGTCGTTGGTGCTTTATTGGAATAACATGATTAAATATCTCCGACTGCTTCATGTGGGTGTCCGATCAGAATAAAAAAACAACGTCGTTTGCGATAATTATATAACACCGCGTTGGATAAATGAGACAGGTGCATTTACTGCTAATAACGGCTATAGTTTCAAAATCAGTGGGTTAATTAAAGAAATCAGCTTCCTCACTATAAACGTCATAGTGATCCTTCGCCAAACACATAACTAACCGAATGTGCAAGTCTGCTCATATAGTACGTTTCAGCCTGCCATACTATACAGCTTCCTAATTCGTTCCATTGGTTCTAAGTCGGTTACATATTCCTTACACTGGCAAGCCCCACAATATTTTCCGCAGGTCAACTCAAAAGCTGAAGACGAAAATGAAGGTATATTTGCACAATCGTTTCAACTTATAAGCACCGATTATCTACAGCAGTTTAGATGAATAAAGAGGGTAATAGGCTGCATAAGGAAAGTGATATGGTCATTTCACGTCACTTCACGTCTAGGCAAGTCAGTTACCAAAGTATTATGTAACTAACGCGCCTTTTTTGTTCCACGCAGTAGAGATGTGTTCATTCGTTAATTCCATCCGCTTTTACAAGTTGCAAAACTCTTTGGTATTTAATGTTTGTGGGTTAGTTGTGAACAGTAAGTCTACGAATGTAACAGGAACCATGATGCCTATCGATCTTCCGATCCAAGCATAATCTTATGTAAACATATGGAAAATATTAAGCAGACAAAACTAAGCGCATTTTGTTTAACAAGGACAAAAGCAAATAAAAATGAAAACCTCTTAATTATATGTGCGTGTACACTTGGTTCTGATGCCTTGCTATAAAACGGAATATCTTTTGTTAACTGGACTAATATCAGATGGCACACTAACAGTTTTGTAGACTTAAAATCATCACGTACATTGTTAATCTGCCCATGGTAAATGGAAACTCTTCAAGCATAGCTGAGCAGTACAGGCTAGCGGTTTGTAAAAAGAGCTTGTTATTCGAACTGAACAGCGATATAGTTGTGCACTTTTACAGCCGAAATTACGATGAGTACTTTCGTGTACATATGAAATGTTCTTATCTGCATTTGCATCAGATCTACCGAATTTATTGGCGGATAGTTTATAACTTGTTTGTCAACGGAGATAACAGCTCTAGCAACAATCATACTTTACATAGGTTCTGCACATACAACTAAATTGTGCTCATACACGCTGTAACAAAATTACAGGGATTTTTTCGCACATGTTTGAAAACGAAATTCAATGAAAGCACTCAGGAACGAATTAGTAAAAGTCCGTGACGCTTTGCATGGATTCCTGCTAAGAAAGCCGACATAAACCAACTATAAAAATTACAAATATACGAGACTTGAAGCCTGATCCACAAATTTCTTCACATCTCTGGTTATACCCTAGCTGTCTTCTTGTTAACCAGGGGTGCGCGATTACAGGGTCACACTCTGTAAGTTGAATTTCTAACAACCAGTCTAATATATAAGCCAATCCTCTTCCCGGCCAAAGGTTTACGCAATCTGAAACACATTCTATAATTCTGTAGACCCAACTGCCCGACGGCGAGGATCAGCTGAGGTTGCAGTTTCTGTAACCACCTGTCTGAAACACTCTCCCAGATGACAAGATGTGGAAATCTATCTGCGTGTTTTTTGGTCGTAGCAGTATGTTGCTTTAGTGTGCTCAGATGTTCAGTTCTCACGCACACGCCCATGCAAGCCGATGTATCCCAGTGGATTTTTGTTCCATAAGCCTGAGAACATTTACGATATGTTTATGAACCATGCAACAAATTATATTCTGCGATAAGCACAAATGAACTGTTCCATTGCTTACAAGCTTGTAGACTGGTGAATCTACGTCTGTTCCAAGTAAATGAGTATGGAACAGAAAACTATTTTATCAGAAGTGGAAGTTCCGGGGTTAAAACCATGCTCAGGTGGATCAGTGAGGACCTGACTGAGAAGTCCTTATCATGGGGTTGTCGACTGGATAGAACGGAGTGATTCGGTCCATTATCCTTAGGAAATGATCGGGCAAGCTGAGCACTATACACACGAGGCTGTTGTTGAGTTTTTGGATTTGATTATTCGATCAGGCCTGTTGTGAAGTTGCTGGCGTTGTGGTTAACACGCTAGTCTCACAAGTTCGAGGGTCAGAGTGCAAACTCTGATCCGGACAAAGATATGCACCACTGATGAGCTGTGATAAGAGCAAAACTCAAGTCCAGTGCTTTCTTTCCAAGTGGGCTAGCCGATAGGCTTATCTGAATGCACAGGCTACAATCAAGTGTGGGTGTTGTTCAATTTCAAAGCTATTTTATCGATAAAGCATTAGTAACCTCAAAGTAAACTAGGTTTAAAAGCCATTGCGACCACTTAGTGTGAGTTACGAGACTGATGAAACTAACAACGGATTCGTTTAACTTAGTTAGTATTTCTCACGGAGGAACGTAAACAAATTATTCGAAACCATCACTGCATACGTGTACGCAAATTCAAATCTATGTGTGTTCTATCGAGTTACAGGTCAGTATAGATATGTGGTTGACCCACATTAGTGTGTTTCCACGACGTAATCGATACGACTAATAAACACATCTGATGTTTACAATAAAACACAACTGTAATCGAAATCATTGAACGATTCACTGATCGATCAGGTTGAAGGCGCGATTTTGATGACACATGTGTCTTGATTAATGTTCTGTAAAATCCAACCGAAAATCACCATTTGAAAGTTGTAGCAAAAATCAAAATATGACGTATGAGGTTTTTACGTCATCAAGTAGAGTCCGTGCAGCAGACTGCTTTAGTAGGGATAAACAATTGTGATGCATATTAGTTAGACGGAAACCCGTACTTAGGTACTAAAGTAACTGAGAGGAAAGACAAGAAGAAACAATTGAATGCCCTCTGGCAAAAAGTGGTGTGATCTATACACGAACATTGTACTGGCAACAACGCCATCCTGGGGTTAGTGTCATGTGCAAGTGAGTGTTTATGCTCAAAGTGGTATTGAATCACTTACCTCATATGTTGATTTCCTAAATAGATAATCACTGCGTCATCTACCTTGTTGACTGACAACACTGGTATACCTTATGCTCTGATGGGTGGAGTCTATCCGAAGCTAATACTTGTTATTTATAAAATAAGATTCGGAAAAGCTTTGCATTAGGAAAATATTTACCTTCCTTGTTTTAAAACATTCTATGGGACCTAATAAATGCGTTCACACATTAATGAAAGCTTTCTTATGGTCATAATATGACAACAAACAACTACTGTTAACGATACAGGCCGCTGCTTTTGGCAAACCACCATTTCTTTCGCTGTGTTACTTTATAATCACTTTTAATTTTATGTATAAACAATCACATAGGTGATTTTAATTCCGACATTTCTGTATGATTTATGTTGGTCAGTTTGGTCCAGTATCGATACCGGTAAGGTGATATAGGTTCTACTCGACATCACTAGAACTGAACCACATCTTCTGGACGGTAGTTGTGGTAGTTGCTACGAATTTGAAGGTGGTTTAGACCACACCACTTACCCATAGAGAACGTTAATTACTCAGAATCACTGTGGTTGTGAATGAATTTGAATAGTGGCCGATTTCAATGAAGTGTGTTTTGTGTTATGGAAGGTTCACCAATCTATTTTACATTCAGGGTGAGATAAGCCGTCCGATTTTGCACTCTAAGCCGAAAACGCACAGACTGAAAAGAAACCATCAGTCTGAAACTGCCCTCCGTATTCGCTCGGCTGGTATGGTCAGTCATTTATCCAGGCATTCGACTACCCACCTCATATAAGACTACAACACTAAAAATTGCACGTATTTTGATATGGAAATACATTTGCACCGCACGTCAAAAGCACGGCCGCTTATTCTCAGCTAACAGAATACTCCGTTAAAATAGGGCAGCCTAGATCTTGATTCTGATGTCCAAGTGATAGGACTCCAAATACTACGTGCTATGTACGGCACCGTGCGGTCTGATCCGCTCTTGTTTACCTGTGGCTTTCTGTCAGAGTGGATACAAAAGCGAGACATCTTGAAAAAATCTCCACGTTACTTAGGTATAATATAAACGTGTTTAGTGATTCCGACAGTCACTGGGCCCACGAGGAATATGACATGGGGCAGAATAATTTCGTTCTACCGTCATTAAAAAACCGGTTTTCCCTGTTTCCATGGGAAAGTTCGGAACTTCCATGTCGTCCTAAGCAGGATATCTAAGAACATACAAGTTTGTTGGCAATATTAAGAGTTTTTTGTTTAATTCCAGGTCCCTTCTGCTTAGTGCCAACTGGCAGCTTACGAAACTGCTTGCTTTTCCATCCTCGCACTAGACAAAGTTGAGTGTGCAGTAAAACGTGAGCATAATTTGAAATTGTTGACCATAAATTGCGTGGACATACCAAAGTTCTATTGCATGTGGGACAGTTTACTGTCCCCCCGGGGATAATCTTAGATTTCCATGATTCACCTTCCCCATCCGTCTTTCTTGTGTGATACGTTCATTTCGATGATGGCTCATTTGAATCAAATTAATCGACCTGGTGTGAAGATAAAGCGTAAAATCAAGCTAAGTGAATGAGGCCCTGCACGATAACTCGCGTCACTTACGTGATCGTAATAGACTGAACGCATCATTCTCAGTGTGATAACACTGTCTTTATTTCCGTCTAGTGACCGACGGTCATGGGATTTACCATGTCCAATAAATGACTAGACTGCTTATCACTCGACCCTCAACGTCATGTCCGTAGGCTAACGCCTCCACAGAAATTTATCGTGCGTGATAGAAAGGTCATAGCGCTATACATTAAGTTCGCTTGGTGAATTTATGTGAATGATCATTTGGACGAAACCTGTAGTACATCGATAGTATACTTGCTGCCAGCTGCATCAATTTGTTTTACGTCAACACAGTTTTAATCGTTGTATTGTCTCGATAGCTCAAGCTGGATAGCAATAACAACAGTTCATACATGGTCATCTCTTGGAAGTTGATGTATATTTACCTGGAAGGAAAGATTGCACTATATCGGAGTAAGCAGGTCGCCATTAAGTCAGAAACTCAAAGGTTAACTTCAGTGCAAGCATACTTACAATGCTGTGTTTCCTTATATACATAGTCATAATTTAACAGTTCAAGTGACTGAAACCAATAGAAGTGTATCTGCATTTAATATAAAGCAAACCGTATTATGAGGCTGGTTTGCGTTGGATATGCTCTCGAATTACCATTGCAACCAATCCGTCGTTTCGGGTATTTTTTAAACATTTCCTCATAGTGACGACGATTACTCACTTCACTCACCATACTGGGTCTAATCAGCATACCGCGGCATTGAAATGGCCGCCTTTAAGTGAGTTTCACTCTAATAATCTAGAAACTTGTCCACTAAGAAACTTCGTCAGGGTAACCGAGGTAACGATCGCATATGTAAGTTTCTCTAGTTAGTCGTACTACAAAATAATTATCCAATAACTTAAATAATGTGTCCTTACATCCATTCTGATAAAAATGTTTGAACTTGAGCTTCAGCAAGCGTGTTATTCATGGAACATATCAATACAGTCGTGTCTGTCAATTGCCCAGCTGGTAATCACAGTTATAAACTATTTTCACGAGATCTCTGGCCTTGGTGGATAATAGTTGATGGTCCAAAAATGTGCGACTGATCGATTTCAGCTTACGAAAACCAGGGCGCAACGGTTAAAGAAAGTCGTGCTTTTTGTTACATGCCAAATGACATCTCTGAATAAGCAAACACTGGCGTCCCAAATTATTGTAACTAATAATACTGTTTCGTAGACTTCATGAATTTAAAATTTCATACTTTCAATTTTTCTGCTCAAAAAGCGCACAACCGGTGATGCCTCGTTTCATTTAATGAGATGGCTATAAAGTTTTATAACAGTCTTTGTGCAAGCTACCAATGAACTCACCAATATCACAATATTTTGCTATTCAGCAATAAGCGATAGACAATTGCTAGCTCGTGGACAAGTTAGCAAGCGTCCATAACTTTAGTCTCATCTCTGCATTCCCTGTGGTCTACTAACTTCATATGGTGCAAGGAAAATGCAGACCATTTTCTCCTTCGTTTGCCATAGGGAACTGCCAACAAACGCGGTTTTACAGATGTCCAAAATTTACAGCTTGTCTGTCTTCCATTTAGGACAGTGGTTTCATCGACAAAGCCTTGAGGCACAACTGCCCATGCTTGTAAAAGTGGCCTAAGTTTTCCGTGTTTTGTGTTTAGGACTATGACATAAATAGATCGATCAATAGAAGCTGTGCACATTTGAAGAAAATATCTGGATAGATATGAGATAAACGGCAGTTAGACAGTTGGTAAGTTATCTGTTAATGTTGATTTGATTTGAATATAGCTTCAAGAAATAGTAAACTTTGAAATTCATGCCCAAAAGATTTGTGTACACATACTGTAAGGCACACACTTGAAAAGGACGTCTTTTATCTCCAACCCTGCATCACTCAGCCAATCACATTGTGAAATATGGACGAAGCAGATGGCCAGCATTGGTCATCATCCACTAACCCACTCGAACGTTCGATTTGAACCGATACGACTGCGGCTATTGAATTGTTACGCTTCACTTTTTCGCACATGGCCTTCAGCATTGATTACCTGGTTGAACTTTCCTGAATGTCATCGCTTTCTCATTCCATCACCTTTTTTCTCAATCGTCCTTTATGTCACTTACAGTCTAACTTGACTGAAAACCATATTCCAAGTACCGTACACAATCGGAGGAAGAATGAACGCCCAACCAGTGTCAGTTTGTCTTGCTAGTAACAATTTTAAGTGTAAGACGATTTAAGTTTCCCTGTACTACCGTATCTTCAAATCAGAGAATGTTTTTCATGAAATGCTAGCCTATTTGGGCTTGGCGGCGTGGAAGGCAGGTGGTATTGTACTATCTCTTAGCCTGCAAATTCAATGATATGATCAGGTAAGACAAGCTCACTCCTTCCGACTAACACGATAATGCATGAACTGAGCCACTATATCATAAGACTTTGGGAATGTCCACATGAACTTTAAATCGCTCAGCTTTGAGTCTTTCACAAGCTTACTTTTCTACCAAAGTCCTTGTAGTAGATTTGTGATTTGCCACTTGGCTTTCTATCGTCCAGCTAATTGCTAAATATCGCCGTTTCTGATTGAATTTTTGAAACATTTGAGCTCTCGGCGTGAATTTCTAACCCAGCTAATAAAGTGCTTGTTGTGTGTGGGCACGATCTTCCACCCGCTGGTCTGAATTTGACCGAAGCCAATATTGTTCACAGCAGAACCGCTTCTAAGTAAACTAATCTGCCAAACTACTTTTTGTTTGTTACATTTTCCTTTACCAGGCTGCAGTCGATCGGCTTTTGTAGCTGACGTCCAAACGATTGAACAATAACTGTGCTTTGCGAATAGGTTGGGAGAAGCTGTTTTAAATACTTGGTCGCTGACCATCATCCAAGTGGTAAGCAGCTGTTTCTACCGCTTTGTGTTCCCTCAGCACCATGCACGACAACATAACACACTGGTAACCTGTGAGCAGCTGTCACAGTGTTAGTCCATGCATTTATGTTTCAAACAACACGGACGCTGCCATTGCAGCTGCAGCAGCCTTTAAGTTCAGTTATACTTTTTCGATCATATGTTTTGTAAAATACAAAAGAAATTATCAGTGAATTTAACAATTCCATTACAGTCCGCAAAGTGATATGCAAATTATTTTAGTGAACGTACTCAGTCTGATAACATACATTTCTTCACAAACAATAGTTTGTGCCGTCATTTTTTGTCAAAGCTATTTGCTACTTAAAAGGGACGATCTAAAATATATGTTAATTGATTATTCTAAACTTTGTGCACTACGGCCCGACCTGGACCACCCGCTCAGTTGCAAACTAGCAAGCATGTTCCGGTTTATGTTGCTATACCTATTTATCCGGAGAAGAGTCGCCCGTTCAAATACCTCGCATGCACACGACCTCTTTTTCATTCAAGTGTAATTCGATTAGATCGAAATAAGCATATATAATGTGTTTCTACATAGCTGTCGGGAAATAGAACAAAAATCTTGTAATTCAAAATCAGTTTTGACGTTTGAATCAATCGCTATAATCACATACAAACAGTGACAAATTAGAACATGGGATGCTTTGTTTCGGAATGGTCATTTCCTTTTGATTCCGATCCGTCATTATTCGACATAAGCCAACAACTGAGGGGTTTTGCAATATACACAATTGGGAACACACACAAATGCAAATCACACGCGAGATTTCCGCATCATTTCGCTCCGTTATTCACTTGATGTCCCAAGTCACTGCCAATACATTTGTGAACCAAAGCAACAAAGCGATTGTGCAACATGAGTGGGGTTTGTCAAAATGTTCGAAAGTTTGAACATCCCATCTCAAGTTGGGATAATTCTGTTGTTGACAATTTTAAAACGACGGTCAAAGAAAACTTCGAATAATTCCGAATGAATGTTGCGGCCGAAACTGTTCTGCATGCTTGTGACAACGTAATGTGTACCAGACTTAATTATTTCGGAATGTTACACATATTTCGACTGTTTATGAAATTGTGGGTATTATGAGCAGTCCAATCAATCTATCACTTGTTACCCGAGACAACAATCTAGCGTAACTTGAGTAGTAATATAGGTATACACAAATCCACGCAGATCTGGAGGTTTGAGAGCTTATCTCGCGAACACTCAGCAGTCAACACATTCTTGTCCTTTGGGTGTTAATTGATGAAATCTCTTAGATAATGCTGCCGAAACGGTAGGCCGTCTAATGTCTACATAACTAGCTGATTACCAATCCGTCCTGTTTTATTCTTGCCATTAGACAGCTTGTGGGACTTCGAAGTTATGTGCAACCCACTACTGGCCATTTGAATGTGTTTAACCGAGTCTTGCAAAGTACTTCGTTAGCCCCTATATTGAATCTAGCCAGAATCACGTTAGCTTTCTATCGCACTGATGCAAACACTTAATGTCAACATTACGGAATAGGTTTGTTGTTACGTTTGTGTGTGTGAAATTCATAGGAAATGTTCACAAAACATATTTTAAACGTCTGACGACCATGCGGGTCAACAGCGAATACAACTCATCTGTGAACTTTTACTTCTTGTCACAGTTGGCCATCACGTTTTGCAGTATTGGAGTGTGTATGGCCTGATGATGATGATCGATATTTATATTGACCAATATTTAGACTAAGAAATTTAGGGCTGATTGCAGTCCACGGGACTAAATCCATATAATCAAACACAGATCACACATCATTTCAGTGCTGTGTTTTTGATAGAATAAAGCTAACAGGAAAAGAGGCGTTACAAATGTACCAGTTTTCAAGGCACACAAAACGGAGATGTCACACTGTCCACTTTTTATCGTATCTGGGAAAATTGGTAATTTAACTTCTTGTAGTACTCGACCGCTTATATGATACTTTCGAACCTACGCGTGTAAGAGCATACTTTGAAACGAGCATTACAAAAACACTTCAATCACATTTTTCTTAACGTTTCTGAAGGTTTCAATGTTAAGGTCAAGTTCCCACCACTGTACGCCGATAAATGAACACAAAAAGCAGTAACATTGTTGACCTCGATGCTTGGCGATATTTTCATTCATTTCTGATGCAAAGCAGTGTTGGTTACAATTTTACCATTATACTTCAACTAAGTATTTCTAATAATGCACGATATAAGCTTTCCAAATTAACATGCCTCCTCAGCGTCCGAATGTTATATCATCTGAACTAGTGTCGCGAACAATCAAACTGGAAACCTCAAATACTCACCTTATTGTACACGCAGCAAAGTTACACATCAGAATTAGCCAACCATATCTTCAAAACAGTAGGATGGCAAACACAATTTTCATTGACAACCTGTTAGCCGCTGGCAACAACTTACGGTGATCCTAGATGTTTCTGTGGAATAATTTGACCATGAATTCTAAACATTTTTCTGGTAAGCATTTGTGTATGTCTGTTATTTAAGCGCAGCACACAGTCCATAAATCTGGGAAATTTTTTTCTAGACGTGCTATCCTCGAGGGACTGTAGGTTGATTAAAGCAAACAGCTATCAAACCGAAATTCTGGAGAGAATGTAACACTTAAATACTCCCTCGGGTGTTATATTACGCGGCAAAATAAGTCATTGATTCTGTTTACCATATCGACAAAATCCCTTGCTTGGTTTGCCTATTCCGTACAAATCTTAAAGGCAAACATTTAGTGAGGTGTGAATTGTCTTGACGTTGATAGAAACATTCAAAAATCTCATAGTCGATTGTGTGAAAAGATCCCCAGAAATTTCTGAGTACTTTACTTTATAAACTTGGAAATATAAATGGTCTTAAATATTTATACCTCCAATGTAGGCAACTTTAGACTGCTCCGCTAACATTTACTGCAAAAACAAAACAGAAGTTTCCATTACTACTGCCGTAGTTTGTGGCTATTTCGAATAACAAGTTGAAGAGATTACATGTTTAATATACTCTCGACCAGAAGACATGTATACAAATTCTATACGGAACAATTTGTTTGCTTTAACATATCTGGTCTTCGTTTATTAGACGGAAGTTGCTAACTTAGTTATCGTAGATGGAAATGCGTTGATTGTGGATTAGAATTTTATTTGGTTTTTTCAGGGCCATCTCATAAAAAACAGCCACAATTACCCTTATCTGAAAGTCCCAGGTTCGTGATTACAACAGGTCACTTAGTTAAAATCAGTTCCGTGAGGGAAGTTGCGCTGTTGTTGTATTCGCTCGAAAAATAGCGGGATTATTGCACGAATGTTTCGACATTCGACATGAAGTTTTTTATTGAAAATAGTTGCACGCTATTAGGTCCAAATATCTGCATGTAACGTTTTGTGTTGGAAAGATTCATGATATTGATATTATCTAGTAGGCGTATGGAATGTAACAGTCAGGGAAAATCTATCAAGTAAACACTTCGCATGAACTACTACACGGTGGTATCAACTGAGGTAGAACGTAAAGCATACGATCGGGTGTTTGAGCGACCTCATTGCAGACAGTGTTTGAAAGTATATATACTTAGACGACTCCAATATTATATGGTGTTTTCTTAATAGAAGGAAAACCTCGTGGTTGTTTACGACATTCCCCGTAATTACTTGAGAAAATGAGTACGTAGCAATCAGGTCAGTAGTGTTGTAGGATGCATCATTTTACGTGTGCCTACTGGCTTCATATTTGCCTGTTCAAACGTTAGTGATCATGTGCTGTAGCACAACTCTGCGGACCTAAAAGTGTTGAGATGTTTTGGTTCTTCTGTTATGTAGACATTATGTCAGTGCACATGTTAGCAACCGTCATTTTTTGACGTGAACCAGATCTGAAATCAGCAGTACACACATATTGGGCGTTAGTTCGCTGATTTGAACTTAGGGAGTTCGCGAATAGTTTCATTATTTTGATGGAATTTTGTCTGTCAGGATTTATGGTTTCAGTGTTTTCAACGTAACTCACACAGCAAAACAAGTGGTAGTTCTGCCTAGCTATAGTATAGAGAACGGTTATGTATCTGTTCTCTGGTGGTACCCTTGAGTGTGACCGAGATACAATGCGACACAGTTGGTCAGATCTCCAAAGTATTCAGTGCACAATCAGGTCAGTTAAATGACTGCTATCGCCAGTGTCTAGAAACTAAATTGCTGCACGTTGATCGCTTGAGGAGGCGTTACTCAGTTAGGCTAATAGGAATAGAATTAATTATCCAGGGGGTTTTATAGTAAGAATGCATCCCATTAAACTGTATGAATAAGACGTAAAAATAAAATGGTTGTTTTTGGTACTCAATTATCAGGTCTGTTCAGTTTCGATACTACTATATACCTTACTCTCAACGTTTCTGTGGTAAAAGTACTACACATGTTGCACACTACGATATCGCAGATCAATCAAAACTGTGATGGGCTACATTTGTCTGACCTTTCACCACGAGAAGAGCAAACCAAGTTCTATTGTAAATGGATACCTACATAGTTAGTACTTATTCGGCAGAGAAAAATGCATCACAATATCTCCCTCTCTATGCTCTATCCTCAGACGAGGTACATGTTAAATACATTTTGC
The DNA here is from genome assembly GCA_013368495.1 of Paragonimus heterotremus. NCBI lineage: Eukaryota > Metazoa > Platyhelminthes > Trematoda > Plagiorchiida > Troglotrematidae > Paragonimus > Paragonimus heterotremus. Next base: position 84,257 of record LUCH01017205.1, read on the forward strand.
GGTCAACTGTTGGAAAACATAGTATTTTCACAGGCAGTTTAGATCAAGCTGCATCTCATGTTACATATTTGCCGTGTATTACTAGTAAGATAAAAGCATTCTTATAGCTAGGTCCCATCTGAGAGGTAAAAAGTAAACAGTACTACACAAAAATGGCCGTTTATCCCACTCGTAATAAATCGTACAATGTAACCATAAGGCCACATATAAGTTTGCATACCAGCATTCCCTCCTACACGTCGCAGTGTGCCTGGTTCCGGTGTATGATCAACAATGATTACTACCCGCCCGTCTCTTCCTAATGAGTCAACAAGAAAGATCGATTAAAAAGAGCGATGAGACTACAAAGTCATCTGAGCTTTCTATTTTTCCAGAGAAACTTAGTAGGACGTACCGTTTCCGTTCCGCTTCTGAATCACACAGTGTCGTTTTGACAAGTTTCTCAAAGATTAACCGATGTAGATTAACTCGGATTGTTCCATTTTCTATTTTAAGTAATCGCAACTTCTGCATTAAGGCGTGACACTTGAAAACGAGCCAAGCTAGTGTGCTTCAGAGATTTATGATTGCACTTGAGTAAGAACTAGGGATAATTTACAAAAATTGTCACATCAGTATAAGTTGAGACTTACGTGTATATATTTTACTCAAATGTTTGTTCCTTACGCAAGTAGTGTGTGAAGTAATTGTGTTGACAACAGCATAAGCTTTTCGGTTGTCATCCCCAGCTACATCTGTGTCACAAACCATTTTCGGTCACATGGAATCAGTTTTTGTTTATCAAACACTGTACGACCTTGGAAACCCTGTCATTACAACCTTCACATATCGAGAGCATCTATAATAATTTGTTTCACGCCACGAGTACACACACACTTAGTTGGATTCACTGGAGAAGATTTCACCGAAAGTGAATGTGTTTGCGATTGATGGAAATAATCTCTTTCATATTTTCGTACTTACGTTAAGGGCATTCTATTAAACTATATTAAATGTTCCATGTGAAGACGTTTGGAGAAAACTTGGATTTCATCTCCGAGGAACTCTGTGTCACTAAGTGATAGATCCTGATTTTGTCCGAATAAATGAGGTTAAAGATGTCTTTCTTCGCCGAGGTCTACAGGTAGAAATGGACGATTCATGAAAGAACAGACAGCATACCTTTCAATATGATGCCAGTTCAACATCGTCCATAAACTCATGCCCATTGGATTAAACGCAAAAGATAACATTTTACCCGCGGCGTTAATCGTGACTTTGTGTGATAGCCGCTACAGAATTAAGCAACTTTTGTTTCCCCATTTGATGTATCATCCACTTTAAAAAACACATGTATATCATTTCACCTGGTCACGTAGTTTACTCTAAAGAACCTCTGCAGTGTGTTGCCCATGCGACTGCATTTAAAACTCTAACTAGATATGACTCAACAGCAGCTTGAATGAATAGAAAGGCTCAGATGTTGTTTGATGTCTTGGCTAAAATAGGGTTTAACCAAACACTTTTCCAAATGTTTGCATGTTTTTGGGAATTAGTTAGTCATATTCTTCAGTTTATCATAGCCACAATAGGTGCAACGCGACCACATTCTTTTGGACTGCTTGGGTGAGAACAAACTGATTTTGAGTTCGAAGTGTATGATAAAAGTGACACTGCTGAGGTTTATTGAAACGACGAAGTAGCAAACAAGACTTATTTTCTGTGCATGATCATCAGACTAATTAAATCACAATAAACATGAAGACATTAACTAGGGTAAAGCAGAAAAATCGTCAGTAGGGTTTAAGAACGGCGTGTTTGTTATCGGTTACGCAATCACTGTTCCAAATCGTGGGCTTGATTGATTGTGGGCCAGAGGAGATTAAATGTCCGCACGAAATTTTTCTCAGCGCAGAGTTCAGTGTTATGCAATCGAATACTAGTGGTCTCGGCAGTGGTCAGTATCCCGAATCTCATCATTTTTGCTCGGTTTCTTGGCACTCGGTAGAAAATCTGAAAGGCGTCTTTCTTACTGATGGCATGATTAGATGTGACTTTTCGCAATCGGATCCAATATAAAATCATGAATCGGCCAAACCACGTATTGGAATAATTAGAGTTGATCAAATGAGCAACAATCGCGCTTGAAACCGTTTTAATCACACCAATGTTCAACCACGCAGAATGTTGTTCCACGCACTGTATCAGACAGTCGCCTTGTAGTAGGACCAATGTATGATGTTGGACACGAGCTAGCAAATAAGTACACACTACAGCTGATTATAGAACATGGAAGTACGCATCTGATTCGTACATTGGTAACGGATGTTAAACAGAAACTCAGGCACGACTGAGCTGCAGAGTAAGTTGGTTCGATTGGCTAAAGCTTCGACTCTACCACCTGCATCGCCTCCTAAATAAAACGCATTGAGTAGCCATTCTGCATGAACAGTTGTTAAAACAACGACAGTTTCAGTTGTACAGCCACAGTAATGTACAACATACATAACGTGTGATACACTCAATCTGCCCTATGTCGTACTAACAACTAAACTAATAGAACACATGAAGACTTAACATGCATGGTGTTTCACATCGCATTAGGCGAAAAATGTAACGCTTTGAGCAGCGCAGTTGTTTGTAAACTTTTGTGCGATATACATAATTTGCAGGTATCTTGTTTAGTACCCCTCGGAAGGTGAACAAAGTCATGAAATATTTAACGAATTTAATATATCCTTGACCTGTGACTTGTTTCGTTATATTATTATCAAGTTGTGAGAGCAGTGCATGCCAGTTTGTCATAAGGTTTTGAAACAAGTGAAACAGATGTGCGACATTTCATAAGCTCCTGATCTGTTGACAATAACTAACCTCCTTCTAGGTTTTGAATATGGATCGATGGTTGCTTTTGTAATCATCTTCAGCGCCATATAATGTCTTGAAAAAGAAGCTTATTAATCGGTTGAGATGAGAAGCACATTTATGTTCATAGTCCATTCTTTAATGTCATTATGAATCAAGTCAGCAGCAGAAATGACTCGATTACTGATCTTCCCGCTCCTTGTGCGTGTTCTCACAACATCGTTCCGAATGATTTTGCTTTCTTGATGGTAATAACTCAGTTTGCTTCACACCCAGGTGACTTATGAATACCTACACATCTTGTGTGCAGTAGCGACAATTAGATGAACATAACTGGCATTCTCTCATTACATACCCGTTAATCTTTACTGGAGACTTTGGCTGCCTCGTTTCACTGCCCTTTGCAAAGTAGTTCATAATCCTGTGATTGAAATCAAGTTTCGTAAAATAAATTTGAATGGCAAACCTTTAGAGAAGTGTCAGTTGGATATGTGAGATTCTACTTGTGACGGGATACCAGGTACAACATTTGTTTGAAAGATTTTACAGTTCATGAATGCTGTCTTTTTGAGATCAGGAACGGATCAGCAAAGACACAGGAAGGGATAATTTCAGACAACGTGTAAGCAATCGGTAATTTGTTTTATTGACAGAAAAATCTTTTCAGACCTGAAGAAGTGACTTGATGCGGTTGTTTCAACACTAAAGATCAAGGTCACTGGGCTTTAATTTCTTCGATAGGAACACGGTTAGGAAGTTTCTTGATGTTTTTTTTTAGAAAAAACTTTTTACTGTTTGACGGGCCTCATCTATTCTTGATTGGCAAAATACCATCGCGAAGGCCTTCTTTTAGCAACTTGACGCACGCCGTTACTTAATCCACACACTTGAGTCCCACCAGTATTAGCTACTTACGTCCAAATATTCAAGAGCTAGAGTGTGATTGTTAGGTTTTGTATGATATGCATATTAATCGTTAAGACTTTCCAGCCCATATGCACTGAGCTGACAGCGGTATTGAGCTTACGAAATTTTTGTCTGCATTTTACCATATTGCTCACAAGACAACGCTTTAGTTCTAATTTTGTTTTAGCATAGCAAATTCACCTGGAATCAATGAGCACCGTCTATGAAAAGCCCCAAACTTCGTCAGAAGTACCAACTGAATCTATGACTCCATCTGAAAATCTCTCTGACTTAGATGCAAGTTACAGACAAAACCAACACCAGGCTGGCTCACAACAGGCAAGTTTGAATCCTCGCTGTTCGATTGTTCAGAGTGAAGTTATATCGTTATCTGGAGTCCCAGGAGCCGCATTCAACACAACGCCGATCTACGATGCACAGGGCAGTCTTGTCGGACTACAAACGCCAGCAGAAAATTCTACAATAGCAGAAGGAATGTCAACAGAACACAATGAGAACGCAGGCTATTTGGCCATTCCTCCGATGTATCAGTACAACATGGCATCTCAACCAGGTTGTAATTATTCCGGTATGACCTATAACCCATATTCGAATTACGCGCTGAATCCGACGTCACCGTATTCGTCTCAACCACAACCGCAACAATTTCACTACCAATCTCGGTTTGTCAACCGTGACTTACCACAGAAAACACTTCTGACCAACTCTGAAAATCGTGACGAACTTGAAACCACAGTTGTCAGAGGGATGCCCAAGTTTGAACAATCGTTCGATACTTGTCCTACGGTGTGCAGTCTTTTTGCGGTGTTTTTCTGTCCTATCACACTATGGTGTTCACTCCCTGCACTCGTCTATTCTTTGTGCGCATACACAGACCACCGAATGAACGACGTGGAACGCTCACAGCAAAAAAGTGACATGGCACGTCATTTGGTCATTACAGCATGTGTAATTGGATTGCTTCTGTGTATAACTTGGGCAATTTTAGCTTTCTTCTACTACGAGGTGATCATAGCCACCGTTAACGATGTGCTCCGTATTTTGCAACACAGACTTTCCAGTGGTACTTGAATTCATACAGAAAACAATTCACTTCTGTTCTGTTTCAACAAGCCACAAGGAGGAACAATCCACTTTGACCGCTTTTCATATCTGTTACATCATATTTTACTTCGTTATAACCATGTGCAATACTTACGCAACTGAATTCGTTCGTACACCACCAGATCGATAATCCAGAACACGACATACTAGAACCAAATGATTACAACTTGTCTCAAACGGATGTTACTTATCAGATTATGCTTGTAAATACAATCACCTCGTGTAACGTCCTAGATTGAGAGAAAAAGTAAGCGAATAGAACGGGTAGAAACAAATTGACTGAATCAAGGCTGGATTATGTAACTTTGAGTTTGTTCGGATGAACTCTGTTGGTTCGCTACAAAATACTTGTTACATTCTTGTTTTAATCTACTTGTGATTCTGTCGATTGATACTCAAAAAAATTGACGATTCTGACTGTTTTTTTCACAAGCTGTTATATGACTTCTGGATTTAATATGGATATGTATCAGCACTATGACTCAACACCATTGTCCTGCTCTAACCTAACCGGTAATAATAGGTGGTTCAGAAGACAAAAGTTTCTGCGCATTGCAAAATGGCAATCAAATTAAACCAAAGCCCGTTTAAGATTTACATTAACTGAGCATCGTGAATGGAATGGTTCTGTCTTAGGCCTGAAAATCTATCCACAAGTTATGTGATAATTCTTGAAGACAAGGTAAAGTAAGTCTCGTAATTGACTCTACCCCGAGTGAACTCTTGGCTTTGCAGATAGGATGAGAGTGATAGATCGACAGTCTTATTTTATTTTCTGTTTACTACTTGCATATAAATACAACCCAATGTGTGATTTACAACTGTAAATGAGCAACGATGAAAAGATTCGACGGAAAGATTCATCCTCAGTTTGAACGTTTTGTCGAATGATAAGATGCTTTCAGCACTGTCTTTGGGAATATGTTTTTAATAACCTGAGACACTTTTGGTTTCAAACGAACTTCTATGCAGTGATTAATTGCTTTTTTCGTTGACGTCGCGAGTATAACTGAAAAAACTCTTTTGGTGGATTGAACTCGTTACAACTTTAGAGGTATATGGAGCAAACAGAGCACGTGTGTAAACCGGGAAGCTAACGGATTATGAAGATTAACACCATATTTGAGGTGATCAGTATGGTCACTCGAGAGCTCGTAAAAGCAGGGTGAAAAGAATTGTCAAAAGTATATAAGATTGGCAAAGATTTCATTGATTGCGGGAAAAGGATAAAGCGAATATATTATTAACCTGTTTCTGTGGACATATGAGGAAAATGTTTCGTGCAGTCACAGATACAAATTAGAAAGAGGGATTTACCAATGACTACCGTCTGCATACAATAAATCACGGTTACTGATGTGACGAGTATTTGAAGAAAGTCAACATTATGCTAAAAAAACATTTCGGGACGAATATATTTTTCGCCTTCACTCCTTTTTTTACACAGCTGTGTCCCTTTTATCGATGATGGACCATAATGTAATAGCAACTTACTTAGGATCTATCATATGTGCTTAGCCGTTCTACTAGTAGCGGTTTTGTAATGTCAACGTAAAACTAAACAGTGTTAAGCCGAAACTTTTGAGATGGTTTGATTTACCTTTGTCCAACCCGTGACTAACGATTTCTGTATGTCTGATCCTTCCTGCTAACAAGTTACCCGTATTTCCGTGGAGGTCTGTATATTCTAATTTTCTGTTGTCGTGTATTGAACTCAGTAAAAAGTTGTGAAAAACTTTTTCTTGCTTCCACATAGGCCATAACTCAATTATTGAACTTTCAGTTTAAGAAACTCGGTGTGGCAACCATTCTTTCATTAGACTAGGCAGTGCACCTGTTTGTGCTAATTCACCGTCACCTGTTTACGCACATGGATGCAATTAATTGCAGACTATGTTCCTAAGTTTGACTATACTGTAATAAACTAGACTAACTTTCAATTGGGACCGTTCTCTGCGTTTGTGGCCTTGGGATAAAGACTGGATGTGAACCACTGTCCCATCGTGTAAGCCAGACAATTTGTAAATGTTGACTGACCACCGATCGATATCAAACTCACAGTTCATCTGACTCTGGGCTCAATGCTGCTCAAGTTTAGCGAAGTTGAATCACTTACTCTCAGTTCTTGATTCTAAGCGTAACATTTACATGTCAACAACGAATTTGTGACGATTGAGTAACCGGAGTTTAAGCTGTCCCTTCAAATTTCTTTACGGAAATATTTGTTAATGCATTGACTAAATACCACTTTTATGGCTGGTCCATGCGTTTCAAAATCTAATTTCTAACTGTCACCAAAACGGTTTCTATCTTAACGGTGGTGTTAACTGATTTTATCGAGTTCGTTTCTGCTTCGCTTTAGTATGAATTCAGTATCTCGTAATCATTAACTAGAACGTAGAGTTAATCTTTCTCGGTATACATTTTACCCATAACACATCACGTTCAGATTCGTAGAGGTACTCACTTTTTGCCCGCTGTGTATAGCGGGAAACAGCCTCGCATTTATGAGTGGGACGTCACCAGAAAACATGATTACTTGATGTTTGCTAGCTGGTTCCGTAAACTTTATTATGCCTCTGTTCTATTTGTAACGGGTTAAATATACTAAAGCTTGATAACTAGTACTTATTCTTAAGAGACTGTGTTACATAAAATAATGAAAATTCTTAAGTAACTGTTTACTTAAGACAATGTATACCAATCGAATACGTCGGAAACCGTACCAGCAGTTCCACGAATTACCTGAAACTGAAACAGTGATTCGTCTGAGTAAATTAATCAACTCTAAAGATGTACTCGGTCCCAACATTGTTCTGTGTTTGGAAATCAGTATTTTAACTAAGTAACAGTGGTTTAAAGACAATAGTGATTAGCATGGCTTAGATCTGAGATGTTAGAGGGAGTAATGCACGAACACAGGTGTACCGATAAACGAATTTGAATCAAACGAACGAGATTGGGGCATTAAAAATAAAATATAAAAATATCGGAAGCGGGTGATTTTCTTTGCGTTGCAATTCCATACAATGATGATGGATTATGCTGTGATTGAAGTGTGAAAGAAGATATCTAAAAACGGGCATGACAAAAGGATGAGTAAACCAAACACAGACGCAGCTAAGCGAAACTGACCAGGAAAAAGATAACTCGAAAACGATCTGCGTGTAAGTTACCATGTCCATTTAATAGGCAAGCAACCACATGACCAACATGTCTCACGGTTACTTACATCATGAACAGAACGCTTTACCAGTACTGAATATATATATATATCTCGTCTGGCCCACTTCGGAAAGAAGCACTAGGCTCGAGTTTTCTCTTAGTAGAGCTCATCAGTAGTGTATATCTCTGTTCGGATAGGAGTTTACACTTCGACCCTCGTGCTTGTGAAACTAGCCTGCTAATTACGCCAGCGACCTCAATCCTCGAATTTCTATCACTGATGCAAATTATGTTCAGCTGGTTCAATGAAGACAGTAACGCCATCCTAACCGAGAGGTCCAGATCCCGGGGTTATCGCTTGGATAGAACAGAGCGATTCTGCTCATTATCCTTTCGGAATGATCAGGCGAGCTGAACACTATTCATACAGGGTCGTGTTCGAGTGTTTGGATTTGATTGTTCAGTCACGCCCATAGTGAGATTGCTGGCGTTGTGGTTAACACGTTAGTCTTACAAACATGAAGGTCAGAGTGCAAACTCCGATCCGGACAGCAAAAGGCATTACTGGTGAGCTCTAATAAGATCGAAACGCAAACCTAATGCTTTCTTCCGAAGTGCGTTAACCGAAAGGCTTATCTGAATGCGAAAGCTGCGATCAAGTGTAGGTGGTGTTCAATTTTGAAATTAATTAAATTCCCGAACACTCACTATTGATAAATATAATGCAACTCATGCAGATACTTCTTGTTTCCAGCGATGCTAGATTTTAACGGGTAAACATTTCCAGTTGCGTTCAGTAAATGACACTACCTTATTGCTTGGGTGTGATTCTGGCAAATTTAAGACAGCAAGTTTAAACGAAACTCCGTCTAGGTTATGAAATTTCGAACACTGAGCAATCAGAAGACACAAATTGCGATATCAATTCATTCCGCACACTGTCTTCACTGGTTAACATGTGAGTGGCATGAGAACTAAAAGCAGCAGGACCTAAGTGAAAATATCAACAGTGTACATGGGATTAGATCATGAGCGATGCTCACAAACGACCAGGATGCTCCTATCCCAGTCAAAAACCAGTCTTAAGTTTTCTGTTTATCGTTAAATCTATCAGTTTCCTCACAGTTGTGGAAATAACCTCATCCACAGAATAGAAATTGTGATCGAAACAAGGACGAAAGAGCTTCTTGTGTATCTTACTGAATAACTGTGTGGTTCATTTTGAGAAACTCTCGCTAATTTGGAAGTGAGGCCCAGACGTCGTCCGATTGAAAGCAGCAAACTTCGGTGTCGTTTAAGTGCTATTTTTTTACTATTGCTTTGTTCGACTAACCTTCTGTATCAACCAAGCTCATAAAAATTTGTCCTGTTACAAAGTTGCACTCCGTTCGGTCCGAGTAGAGTAACATTCCCACAACTCACAAAAACAATAACCACATTCGACTGGTCCATCAAGGACATTGCGTTCAATTTCTTGGAAGTTTGTGGTTACGTGGTCTTTTAAGTGAACGGTAATCCCGTTGGCCACAGCTACAATTATTTGGCATATCTAGATTGAAATATCACCTCTCTTGAATGGCAGAGGAAGGTGGCCATATTAACTTCGAAAAATCTCAAAGACGTTAAACCGAGATCCGTTTGGAGTGTGGTATGCACAACCGCTTATTAGCAGAATCGATTTGAGCGGCAACACATCTGCGTTAGAATTCGGTAAACAATGCATGTTTGACAGCTGAACTTATGTGTTAAATTTCATCGTTAAACCACGTTTTGCAGATCTGTTAGAAAAAGTCTCGTAAGCTGCACCAGACGTGTGAACCCGGATATACAATCAAAGATCTAAAACCAATGGGTTTACCCAAGGAACAGACCTCTTAACCGAGGCGAGTGAGTGAACGGGCACAGCACGCCGCAATAACCACGGTCAGACTAGCAGGCACCGGAGTGTACGCGCATTTCTGACCATGTCGCTCCGCCCCATCGTCCTAGTGTTTTTGCCACCGCGACCCACAATCGGTAACACCTGGTTGCTGACGGAACTCCATAACCGTTCCAGCGCTCGAAAAGCAACGCTGGGCTGTGAACCGGTATGCGCTGTTCACCGTGGATGGACAAACTGAAGATGCGATACTCCCCTAAACGACTGTGCTTTCACCATGATGATGTTTTCACAAAACGATGGATAACAGAATGATGCATTCAGGAACGAAACATTTATCCAAATCACCAATAACGGCAGAAGACATATATCGCGAGATGTTTACATTTCGTTTACTCTATTCACTCACAAACGTAAAACATTGGAATATATAGGACATGCGGATAGCAACAACAATAGAAACAATCAGCGATTGGGTTTACATAAAACAAGAACTGTTATCAGTTCCATGGCAGACAAACTGCGTGAGTCAACAGTTTATGCACACACGGGACCGGACAGCTAGTATTGATTAACATCGCTCCGGAGAAGGCAAGCAACTTCGAAGTCCGATTACGCAACACTACTTGAAACGAATTGGAGGAGTCAGCAAAGCTACCTGTTCTCTTGATGTGGTTTGCTTTGTATGAGGTCCGATTTCGTCTCAACCGCCCTGTTGTCATTGCCTGTCACGTCATGGCGCGCGCCAATCACTTAGGCATATGTTCAGCCATTCTTTGTCGTAGGCACCGATCTGTTCTGCCGATATAGATGTTACAGCAACTGCAAGTGAACTGATAGATTACATGTGAGACAGAACATTTCGATAGGTCACGATTATGAATAAGCTGAGCGACACACCTATTTGTGAGTAGCAACCGCAATTCAGCCGCAGGGTATGTACGAGTTAGGGCAGACTATAATTTTTTTGACTTATCTCGGTTGTGATATGATCGCCTTTAAAAGGTGGGTACATAAAGGAATGATGTAAACCTAACAACTCTCCTATATACCCCGAGTAACTGCCTGCTGTATTTCAGCCTTACGGCACAATTCGGTGTCTCAGACTCAACAGGTTCTAAGCACGTTTTATAAACTCTAAACGGCGCACGATACCCGTCCGTTTTGTGACCTTGTTATTGAGACGTCCCGCTCTTTGTCAACTTATTTGGACAGCCCGTTCAAAAATGAGGTACAAATTTAGGCGTTTTGTTTTCTGGAAACTTGCATTGTCTTGAAAACTGCCGCGTGTAAGCTGCACTGAACTAAATATCATGTCGGAACCCGACCATACTGGTTAACCGCGATCAAGGTGGCAATGTGCCGTTTTAGGAGAATAAGTACTAGTATTGAGACCATTTTTGTACTTTACAGATGAACGATATGAATATGTAGATACCGTTGGGTACCATTATCTAGAACTGGCTACATCTTCGTGAGATACGCTTGTCCATGCCGTTTGGTTGGCGACATCCGATTCGGATTAGCCTGTCACAGTAATCGAAGCCAAAGGACGCCTGCACTTAACCATCACCACAAGTGACTTACAGTACACCGCTTGCGGCTCCACTCACACACCATATATCTAGTAATAAACCGAAGGAATAACACCAGAAGATATATGAGTGAGGCCTTTGTGTCCAACTGGTTAATGTCGGTTAGCGAATTAGTTGACAGGCAAGAAAAGAAAACCCTTATCTCTCGGAAAATAAACAGAGACAGATTGCAATGGCAAGATATTGACTGAAAAGAAAGATATGTAAAACGTACTACAAAACAAACTTTAAGTTGGTCTAGTAAAAAACAGATAAACCATTCATCAAACAGTACACCAGCAAAGCTGAATGAAGGAATGAGTAGAATACCTCAGACATCCAAGTTTCTGAAAAGGGGGTCAGGTTAGTTGCCAGACGACCATGGTCATGATCGATACGTTCATTAACAGAAATAGAAAGGATATATTGATTTGACCTACCTGAGTCGACGGTGCACTATGAGTACGTTGGTGACATACTAATCCAAGGCGGACAGCATATTCGCGGCCACACACATCGCAACGCCTTGCATATCGCGCGCTTTCGTTCCCGGCCGCGCAACAAATGCTCGCTGAGCTCGCGGACGCCCCTCCGAATCGTATTCCTTCAGGCTGTCCGGATGAACGCTAAGTCTTTCTAACATCTACAGTCAATGTTACAACGTGAAAGACTCACCTGGATAACATCCTGGTATCCTCGCTTTTGACCACCAGGGTTTCTTTTAGTTGTCGATACAGCAGCTGATCCGAAATACGGTCATCATTCATCCGATGGACATGACCTTGACAACGAAGCTGATTCAACATCAGCATGGCTTCCACTCTGTTCAACTGCGCTCGCCGCAGTCCCCAGTGTTCGGAACCACGTCAGGATACCGAATGCCCAAGATGCTCCTCAAACACTGCACACGGAAGAGGCTCAGATAGTACACGTTCCGCCGATACAATATCCACGTTTCACTGCCGCATAGCAGTACAGCCAGATCCACTGAACAGTAAACAAAGAGCTTGGTGCCCCGCTTCATGCTGTGGTTCTTCACATCTTTCACGACATCAGGAAGCAAAGCTAGCCTTCGCCACAAGAACTATTAACTAGCGGCTCACAAACACATCGGTGAACCGGGTGCTATCCAAGCAGTAAATATTCGCGTAGCTACCGACAACGTCTCTATTAACGCGAATTTGGGATATTGTGCACGGACAATACCTACTTGTGGAGAAGGCTGGATGGAGGAAAACGTCTTACCTTTGTTGATATTCAACCCAAATTTGGATGCCGCGGTCGCGAAAGCTGTGACTAATAGCCGCAGTTAATCTTCACTATGAACGAAAAACGCGCTGTCATCTGCGAACAGAAGCATGTGCATCGTTGGGGTTTGTAGCCGGTTTGGAACTCAAAAACATCAAATATTCAATAGGCTCTCATCCGCCTGGTACTAAATCTCAACGCCATCCTCCCCAGAGTCCTGAAAAGCGACTGTTACCCTGGCGGTCGAACTTAAACTAAGTAGGGATAGAGCCAGGACACAACCCTGCTTTACGTTAGTGACAATGTCAAAATCACCGGAGGTCGATCCACACAAGTGTGCCTCCGCCCTCATACCCACAGGTAACAATCCAATCAAACTGACAAACTTACCTGGACATCCAGACTCACCAGACACCGTCCACAGCGCCTCGCGGCTCACGGAATCGAACGTCTTGGTGAAGTCGACAAAGAGGGCATACAGGGGCTGGTTGCGTTTCCGGCACTTCTTCTGAAGCTGTCGAACAGCGAACACCAGGTCGATCGTACTCCGATCATACTCCGGAATCCACATTGCTGCTCAGGAACATTGGCCTCTAAGACGTCCGTATTCAGCCGGATCAAAAAACTTCTGGCAAGCACCTTGCCTGCGCAGCACAACTGTCGGAGCACTGCTTGCTACTCTTGCCTTTAAACAGGGGTAATATCACAGCATACTTGAAATCCTGTGGCATCACCTCCTGCTCCCAGATGGAGTGAACCAGCTGGAGCAGTGCACGTTCCATCACCAGCCGCCATTCTTCAGGATTCCACCTGACAATCCGTCCTCGCCAGCAGCCTTTCCACTGCGCAGCTGTCTAATAGCTTTTTACTCATCTGGCAAATCCGGGGCAAGATCACTTAAAGATTCGTTGGCCTGTTTCAACAGGCTATTCACGGTCACCCATCCAGTGGTGGCAGGATGGTTTGGTAGGCTATCCAAATGCTTGAACTAGACCTTCATGTGGTCCTCTGGCTGAGTACACGAACAGCCGGTGTCTACGTCTACAAGTGCTTCAGTGGACTGGACCGAAGTTCGCCTTGAGCGGATCATAGAACTCCTTATGTTTTCGACGATCTGCAAAGTCCCGTATTCACACTGCTTCGTCTACCAGTTGTCCTTGATCCCACGAACAGGCTCGGCCAGATGAGGGCGAATTTTCTGGAACGTGGCCTTCCTCGCTTAATTGTTTGGGTTCACTGTGGGCGCAGCAAACGCGACACTGTTCTCTCTTGCCGATTCAGAGACAGCCACATTATTTCCCTCGAACCAGTCCGTACATTTCTGATGCTCCACACCGATCGTTCAGGTGACTGCTGCCATGATCCGTTCTTTGATTAATTGCCACATACCCTCAGGGGTAGTGGATACATGTGCGTTGTGCAGACGAACGACAACGACACCACGGAATTTTCTAGTTGTTTGACATTCAACTTCTGCCGTTGTCCCGATGATCTACAATAAACAGGCTTTAAAATGTGGATAAAAATTTGGCCATAACCAGTCTATGATCTGTACTACATTCGGCGCTGCGCATCACCCGCGTACTACGCACTTCGTGGACGTCGCGCTGTTGCACAATCACGTAGTGGAACAAATGATGATCGCTTCTTGAGTGAGTCCACGTCGTGATGTCGGTCGCCTCCAGCTCTCGAGCAGTACATAGATGGCGCGAACAATCACCGTTTTCGCTGACTGAAAGGATGCTATAGATTCTGAGGGCTCTCGGCCAGGCTAAAGAATTGTGCATAACTCAAGTGTCCAAGTCACCCGGAACAAACAGTCGGTCAATCACCGGTGCCTACCGGGTTGTGAAAGACATCTGATCATAGAAGTGGTATTTTGTATCATCATTGTGATACATAGCTGAATCATAAGCACTCACAAACATCGCACACTCACCTCGATCGAATCGCAGGCACATGGACAAGATCCGAGAGCTAATGCCGTGCGGTTCGCCTATCATCAATGCATTGATGCAGTCAACAACTGGGGAACAGACAGCGTGCTCCCGAGCACCGTTTGCCTGGTAAACTATTCAGTAGAAGGTGCACGCGGCACCCGCTTCCCGTATCTTACCTTGGTTTGCCAGCCTTGACTCATTCAAGGCTGGTAAGTCGATTTCATGCTGTCTCAGCTCCATTGCGGTCAGTGCGTTTAGGCGTACTGGCCATGCTCTGATGTCGCATTGAGTTTACTTCCTATGTCAGGACAGAAACACCGTGCGTCCCCAGAGTTGTCTAAGGTTAGTCATCCTGTTGCTTAGACTCTAATGAGCATTGTATGCTCAAAAATGTTTGCTGGCGGGATGATTAAGAAGAAGGAAGATGGAGGGTGTTGTAACAGCATGTTTTCGCCTATCCTCACTGCCGAAAACAGCAGACAGGGCGATCCGATTTACCCTGAAGAACGACTGTTGAAGGCATCATACGAGACTCTTCATAAATTCTGTGCAGCAAATATTTTATCCCCATTCTCAATCGTTTTTTCATACTACGCCCGGTTAAGTTATTTGAAAATAATGACTTAATGCGTCGTGCATTGAAGTAGCTAATCCGTAGCATTCCACAACACATAGTCCGAAACAACGTTCTAATGATACAGTAATGTACCATTTATATGAGTCTGTAAAGTACCGTTAAAAATGTGCTGTTTCACTTCCAGGTTGACAGTATCGTTAGGCAAAAGAAGAAGAAGAAAAGCACCAGTATATGAATCATAATTTCCTAAGACATGCTCAGAATGTTTTTTGCTGTACTGTTCATGAAAAAACATTCTGTTTAGACGTGATGACAGCACAAGTTACAAATTAGCCTTACAGTTTGTATTGCATTCCAACGATTATGGCCATTTTTGAGTCCTCTAGTTCATATGGACATTCCCTGTAAACTCTGTGTTCAGAGTAGCCCCAAAAAACCGAGTGGAGTAGTATCTGGTGACTGTGGACGTCATCCCCTTATTCCACTGCGATCGATCCATCATCGTCGGACTATTTCACCCAGGTGTTCTTGTGCACGTAGTGCATAATGTGGTACTGTGTTATTCTGTTGAAACAAAACGTATTCTAATACCCTCAGTTGTTTCGAAGGCTGGTAAAGCACTCTGCTGCAGCAATTAAGGATAGGAATGCCGCATTTTGTAAAAGTTTATGCAAATGGAGGTTTTGTCAGTAACATATTCATTAAAAAACGTCTGGCTGTCGTTACAGCGGCGTGTTGCGCCTGTCCACTCACTCGACTTGGTTAAGAGGTCTGTTCTTTAGGTAAACTCCTTTGGTTTGGACTTTGGAGTGTGTAACAGGGTTCACACGTCTGAGACAAACTGCACATTATTGCTCTTGTGTCGGTGTTACCTCATTGTCGTGGAACTACAGATTCTATGTTCAACATTTTGTTGCCTAACTACTGGAATACAAAGTTGTAGCATGGCCATATCCATAATGATTAAAGTGATGATGCAGTTTCGTTTCAGTTCTTTCTGCAATTCACATCAGACCTCTGTCTCTCAGTGAGGTTGAGGATTAGGAATGTCTTATTACGATTGTTACAAAGTGGAAATATGTAAAATTTTTCAAATCTGTTTACCTAATGCTTCGGATAAATTGATTGTACATGAAAGATTTCTTCACATTGCAGCCGATTGAATGAGAAATTCATTACTCTGTGTCCTCCTACTGGATTGAGTATAATGGATATAAAAAACAGTGTCTGGAATAAATCTAATTAACCGGTTCTTGCTGATTAGTTCCATCATTACACGGCTTTCACTTTTCATTCATGTTGCTTCACCCTACCACCAATTCTCGCACCTTTTGCAAACATCCACAGCTAGCTTTTGTCACTTTGCACGCTTTCTCTTCGATTCCAGTAATATTTTGTACACTAATAGGCGTGGTATGAACGATAAATCCGTGTAACAGACGTGCAACGTCCTTCAGTTGGTCAAATAATCAAGTTTTCGTGCACAGACTAGCCGGATGTGAATGAAACGTGTTGCCAGCTCACCACAGGAAGACAAACAGTATTTACATAGTTAACTGTTAACAAACCCTTATCTGGCAGCTGTTCCATACAGTTCTTAAACTAAAACGCATTTTATTGAGGTTACCAATAAGTTATTTCAAAATGGATTAAGATAAGTCAAACTTTCGTCGACACGAGCAATTATTATGTCTTTGTCTGGCTGATGACTTAATCGTGTACACATTCGCTTATCACGTTTATGTCGTTCAATTCAAATTGTACAGAATGGAAGTAAGTGCCCTTTTATAAATATCATCATTTAATTCATTTACTTTTCCTAATCCGAGTCAGTTTTGAACTTTGAATCGAACCAGCTAGGTTGAATCGGAATGCTTATAAAGTAAGTTGAACCTATAGACCATTTGAATGAGCAAAATTATCTTCATAATAAAGACAACTCGGGAAAACAACTTTCCAAGTGAATCTCTTATCTCGTCTCATCCACAGGCTAAATACAGCTTAATGTCAGTAGAGAAGGATGTCAGGGATGATTGTGGTAGAATGTGTACACTTAGGGACTTGAGCTATAATAGACAGTCACTGTAAAATAAACGTCATTATGACGATACTTTCACCGCACTGAGCAGACTAACTGGCCTCAAGATGATTCCTTGTTGTAAAGTGAGATGTTGGATCACAGTCTCATTAGTACAGAAGAAATTAACCTTACTCAGATATATTTACGGTCATCATCAGTACAAACCAAAACTCACACTACTACCAATATCTGCTCCAAATGTTGGTTTTAATATGGTATATATGTATATGAGTGACGTTCTTCAGGAAATACGGACATCTGAACAGAGTAAAAATGTGGTGCTGTTAACTGTGAACCGATGTTCTGAAATGATTTCATTCACACTGAGTTTAGTAAGCTATGTAATAAAAGTGACTGTGTCACATTACTGATAAGATGTCGTGCTGGAAAGTGACGTGGCGGTAGAAAGGTAAGTTTGTGCCATACTCTCATGACGAACAAAATAGTCATATAATTTCACTCGCTCACAGTAACGTTTGAAGTTCTGATACGTTTGGGCGTATGTACTCCTCAACTGTTTCAGTATGCCAACTGCAACTACACCATCGGTGAATGATGATAAGGGCAGTTCAAATTCATTTCTTCAGACAGTAGAATGTTATGCTGAGAATTTTACATCCGTCCGTCAACTTTAAAAACATCTTTCAAGGTTGTAGGATAGCCGCACCAAATTTAGTAGGAATGAAGTCAAACAGTTTGGGCGTCGTGTTTAACATGTTACTGACAAATGGATTGAGAATAACACAACGTTACGAGCAAGTTGTAATACTCTACAACTTGCTCGTAACGTTGTGTTATTCTCAAGCCTTTTATTATCTTCCAATGTATCATACTACTTCAAAATGATCAAGTTGATTTAATCGCCATCAAATATGGCCAGCTGACGCCAATACAGGCTCAATTATTAAATAACTGTTACAAACAAATCGTTTCAGGGAACAAAGTTGCTGCGTAACTCACCCTGTTACGTTGAACAGGAAGAATAAATATGGAATCGTTATTCTTGACTACATTCCGTTTTCCGCGCTGAAGTAACAGGATGGAGGTTCAGTAATAGTTCTCAGTAGCTTTATCTCGTTTGTGTTTAGCAGATGATGAGAATTAGATTAGGCAGGGGAAGATAGGAGACGATGGTAGCGTTCTTGCTTGAAGCCATGATAAAATTACAGACACTTATTGCATTATTTTTCACTAACGTCTGAATGTCTGTTTGAACTCGGTCAAGGAAAAATGCAATCAGCTATTTGAACGTTGTTCAACAGGTTACTTCTGAGATCCACTCAGCGATTTTGAAAAATAATTGTTGCTTTTTAAAAGTTTTCCAGCATGGTGGAAAGTATAAAAACCGCATGTCCTGCTTTTTAACTTAGCATCGACCCTCTTTCAAAATTCATTGCATGGTAACACAAATACACTCGTCACGACAGAAAACTATTACTGATGTGTTACATGCACTTAACAGCTTGCAATGAACTTGGTTTTGTAAATGATTACTTGCTTCACAGGTTTCCTGCTGTGAACCATTCAGAACTTGAGATGGCAAAATGTTAGTCGTACAAGACCGCAATGAGCAACAAAAATCACAGAAGGAGTTACGTGTTTAACAAATGTTTTAATTTAGTCCGCAAAATATAATGAACACCATAGAAAATTACTTTTTTGACTTACTGTATTCATTGTAACCCAGCCCTATTGTATTTTGGACGGCATATCACTCGGTAACTTAGTGTTATTCATGGGGTACAAATGCAGGCTTTAATTGTCCCTATTATCACTATCTATAAACTGTCCCATAACGGTTACCTTCAACTCAAGTACTAGTCCGAAGAGGCTTGTGACTCAGTTATTTCAAAGCAAACAATTCTCAATCAACGTTAAGCATTTTACAATGACTTAAAATCTCTTTCGTTGGCGTATGATACCTGCTCAAATTATTTTGAAGTAACACTGAGAATTAGGTGCGAAAATACTGACATTATGGAACTGAATATCCTATAATGAAAAAGGAAATGAATTTCGACATCATAGTTTTGCAACCAGTTTGTCACGCCACTTACACAGCATTCAAGTTCGTAACAGGTCAATTTTAGTGCAAGCGCACTAAGTTGTTTTCACCAGGTAAAAATTTACCAGACGTAAAATACAAAAAGGCCGTTAAAAATAGAGATCAAAAATTCGTCGAACAAAATGTACAAGGAGATTCTTGTAGCGCAATAAACGGCACCGATATGCATGTTAGCTAAGGAGATAAGAGGGGAACCGTTGACGAGGGAGATAGATGACATGCGGACAAGCAGTCGGATAGTACACATCGTGTAATAGCCTACGTACGATAGGCGGACATGGGTTCTGAAACTATTTTGCACATCACACAGTAGACAGACCAGTGAAGTCTCCGGATCGCTATATGGGTTGCGTATGGTACATCAGGTGTCACTTTTGGGCTGCTAAGCTGCTCAGTTGAGTTTTTTTCGTGAACTTTGCACATGTGGTTGACTGATTTCATTGCTGACGATAAAATAGTCCTGAAATCTTATTCATTATTTGTTGTATAGATGTCCTGTTGACAGGACAGTTATAACTTGCATATTTTCGAGAGTCAACCTATTAAGCTGTCCATGTCCGCAACCACATTAATAACTGGGTTTACACGTCGTATTTTGTATCTAAGCGCGGTTCTACCTCTTGGGAATGTCTTCAGAACGATGCAACACGTCGTGTCCTGATTCCGTCATACAAGAGGATTTGTGACTCAGCTTTACCCATCAAAGGAATTACAAGTCAGAGATTATTCTGAAATCTAGTCACATATTCATCATAGTCTTCAAGTCTACACGGCTGTAATTGACGGTTCACAACCGTCAAAATAATTTCCACTGTGTAATCAGGATTTGGATAGGCTCAAACATTTTGTTATGTGGTTTGTTATTTACTTGTATGTGATACGCTGTTACTTACTCCAAGTTAATATACGCGTATTTTTTATGGGCGTCATTACCTTCTGATTCTAAGTAACTTTTGTGCCAGTAATGCCACTTCTACAATCTAAAGGAAATCAGCATAGGTGAAGGACATAACTTACTTCAGTTTGGTTGAGAGCGGCTTCTGACCCTGAAATTACTATATTCTTTTTGGCTTGTGAGATAGACTTCTAAGAGTTTATGACATGGAAGTTCTCCTAAAACTGCTGATGGCAGGCTACAATTTGTACAATCACAAATAACGCATGCATGTTAAGCTGTTCACCGGCTGGGGCTAGTTTTGCCGCATTCTGTTTAGGCGTACACGTTGCACATATATCTGGTTTGTCTGATAAAACTGGCCCATGGTTCTCAGGTTATACCCATGTCACAAATTACACACGAGTAAACTTGTTAATTCAGGAACGGTTAAAGGATTTGTTAGCAGTCATATTCTAGATATTCTCGTTCGAACTTTTTGTCAGCATAATTTGTCCACATGCTATGAACTGGTATCAGATGGAGAATAAACAAGAAAACGGTTTCTTTATTACCAGACCTATGTTAGTGGATGTTTAAACCTCTCCTAAAAAATAGGTGCAACTGGTAGGGTCGGTTCGTACGCGAAATTTGGCAATTTATTTAGCCAAAGCATTCCGACTAATTAAGGTGTCCTTGTAGATATGGAACTAGTGAGTTCAACTGATTTTCGTTAATCTATTCCCCTGTTTTCTCACTCCCCTTCCTTGTAAGGAAATAAACAAGGTTCTACCAATTTTTCCTGATATGTGATTGGAATAAATCAAGGAAATTTGACCAATAAAACGGTGGATTTTTGACCATGATGAAATTTTGGTGAAATTTTTATTACTAAGGGTTATATCCTAGTGCAAATGTATGCGCGTTTCAGCTGTATCACCTGATATTGATTAATTCCTGCTAACTTATCACGCCATGTATATACCTTTATGGCATAATACCTTTCACTGTGTAAAATACGGATGGTTGATCTAGAGATTTTAAACGGTCCAATTCACGTAACAAGGCCAGGTCTAGACTACCTTCCGAGCCAGGACTGCCAAAATTAGATAAAATGTGAAAATTCTTGAAATCCATTTCTCTACAGTGCGTAAACCCTTAACCCTACAACTTTTTACCGATACGTAACATTCATTGAAAGTAAGACCTGTATTTGTGAGCACATTCTCGATCAAACTCCATATTTCCATAAGTTAGTGGCTCGATCTTCAAAATTGGCGCATACTTCATCGATTGATTCATTATGGTTAGTGATGTGCGGAAGTTAGTTTCTGGCTAAACTATTGTCTTACTGATGTAAGGTTACTCTAATAAGCTGAAATGCACTTACAGCCTACCGCTGATACGATAATTCACATTCAACAATTCGGGCTCATCCTGAAGTGGAGGCAGTCAGATGACGTGGTTGTGATTCACGAACCAAATGTTTAATTCTAGGGTGGCAGCTTCAAGCAGGGAGGAAAACGCAGGCGAATGGTTAACATCGGTCGCTGCTAACTGCGTGAAAATGGTGAGGGACGACGTCTAGAACAACCCAAGTTTAACAAACAGTTGTCACAAACATAAAACGACGTAGAGTAGGAATGAGCTGTTAAGTTGGGATGTTTCCATCCACTATGAACACTATACAGCCACCGCCGACCAGTATCTTTAGTTCGTAAAATGTGGGACGAAACCGGAATACAGTGCTGTCGTGATATACGTTCTCTACAGTTTTGTCCAATCTATCTGTCAAGGCAAGGAACCACGGTCTACAGTCACTATTATTTCAGGTCCCCCCCTTTGCACTGTGTAGGTTTTGACAGAGATTTCCTTCGTGGCTCCAGTCGAATGTAAGTTTCGGCCTCTGTTATTGGTGACACACATGCATATATTTTCTCCCTTCAGGGATTATCTCATCGAAATTGTACAAAACAAGTTGTGGTTAGTCTTATTACCCTGGCAAATAAACTTGGTATTCGCACAGCAATGCAAAAATCAACAAACAGAGTGCAACCAAACCTCTCTTTTATCAGTCGGGTTCATGCCAACATGAATTCGGCACAGCTTCTTCATGGTGAAGAAACACTCACTTAAATGTCTTTCATACTTCCTCCTGAAATTTCGTTTTTGCATACATTTTCCAAACTACGATGGTTGCTGTCGAGTTTATAAAGATCCAGTGCAATATCTTGTTAATTTCTGTCATCGCAAATTTAGTAGCAAATTTAGTACCTGATGCAGTCCACTTGTGGCTGTCTATACGCAATTTTACAATTGACTTTCTTTGGACTAGCTACCACGCACTAGTCACTACTTCATTCGAAAGCTCCATCAATACGTCTGTGCGTGCCGAGGCTGAACGGGATATCTCTGCCTCTCACACCAATGACTGATCTAGCAACATCAAACCGTGTTTACGAAACCAGCGGGCTGCAACAGTGTTGTAGACTATGAGGCGATTGATGGCGTTCACTGGTTTATGCTCTTCGTCCCCTATAAATTGAACAATATAACCCGAGTGAGTCATACAGCAGCTTTGACAAGTCTGTCATGATGACTAATGTGCGCGATCTAAATCACAAAGGCCGAAAAAGTCGACCTTGTTATGCCAATCATAAACCACTTTTTTAACCTGAAAATGCAGTAGACAAATACTACTACCTCGAACAGAAAGGCTTTTACACAAACGACCTTTACTTATGCCCAAAGAAGGCTAAAGGCACAGAAAACTATCCACACTCACCTCTTAACCAACTACTGACTGTGTATGGCAACCACAACAATAACGACTACAAGTCGAATCGCAATCCCAAACCAGAAGGCGCACTTCCGCTGAAGTCACAAAATGTTAAGCTTCCTCACCGACTAACCAATTTAGGAATATGAACATGTCCAAAGTGTTGACGTACTTCTTCCCACGAGCACTGGTGAAGTTCACCACAGGGAAAATACATTGTGAACTGAATGACTAAGTGTAGACTTTCCTTGCGAAATTATTTGTATCAACTATTGGCTAACAGTGCGATCGATTGAAGCGGTTTAATGTAATCTGTGGTCACATCGTTCAGTGGTCATGAGTAGAATGAAATGTTAGTTCCAGATTGTTCACACAATTTGAACAACAAGTATACATTCCAAGAGGTCAGTACCGAGGCTTGTGTGTGTACCCCACCGCCATCCGTTACGTTGTGATGTTCAAGTAATTGGTGGTCTGCTAAAATGGCTGACAACTAGAAACCGATTATGCACATGTCTAAATTGATAAATTGATAACTCGATTGATATAGGAGACCCAATTGCGAAAAGCTTGGACTTCGGCTGGATGCGAACCATCGACATAAACAACATGCCCAAAAACCGCAAACACTCTACCACCTGAGCTACGAAGCCATGCCGGAAGCTCAGAAATTTCACGCTTAGACCTAATTACCAACCCAACCAACTGTGTCATATGAAATCTCCCGATCGACTGCCAGCCGAGGTCCAGATTTTTCGCAATTGGCTCTTTCCAAAATCTTCACGCCAATTATCTGCCAAACTACTCATCAGTAACTGAATGTCTATGCTCATCGGTGGCGTTGGTAGATTTCAGTGTGACTGCTTCAATGGTCAATCGGCTGGATCATTTGGTGGATTCCGTATGACCAAGTTTGTTAGGTGGGTAATTAGGTCCAAATGTTAAATTTCTGAGCTTCCGGTGTGGCTTCATAGCTTAGCTGGCGGACCATTTGCCGCTTTTGAGTATGTTGTTCCTGTCGCTGGTTTGGAAGCAGCCGAAGTCCAGATTTTTCGCAGTTGGCTCTCTTCTAAATTATCAAATCTACCAAACTACTCATCAGTAACTGAATCGATTAATTAATTTATTAGTTGGTCAAGCAAAATCCACGTTTTTTAACTATCATCTATGATTTTGTACAAGAATGGTCCCTAATAATCTGTCGGCAACCACAACCAGTGGATTCTCCATGAGATGATAATCTCCGCTTTGTAATGAGTATGTAGTGTATACGGGTGACGGAACAGATGTAATTGACCACGTTAAAATACATCGGCAACTAGTAACCCCTGTCTGGTTTATCGAGTCGCAGTTACACTTTGATGCCTTTACTGGGAATCAATGACGGATCACTGATTGTATTTGTCTTCCGCTAATCCGGTTTTTCATGGATCAGTTGGCTGAAAATGTAAGATCACTTTGACCGTCTCAGTGAAAACCTTTCAGGGCTGCTTTCGCGGGAGTACATTTCATTTATCCATGTCAGTCCCAAATGCGAAACAGTGACATCTATACGTGTGTATGTGTCACCATCCGTGTCCAACATGAGAAGAAACCATGTTTCACACATTGCCAACTCACTCAGTTTGCTGTTACCTGAACAAAATGTTAAACCGGTGGCGTTTCCCGAAATAGCATTGTGTGACAATCACCGTCTAATATGTATAGATTACAAATCAGATACATTTGTTCACGCAAGATCTGATGAGTCTATTCGTTTTGGAATTAACACTTATGACAACGGTCACTGTTGTGGTTGCTGCCATCATGTGAGAATCATTCAGCTGTTTTACGTTCTTATTTTAAGATTGTTAATACATATTCAGATATTTTATGCCACTTAAAGCGGAAGATATAGACAACATTCGGTTATATGACATACAGTGTGTACAGTACAGGTTATGGTGAGTTAACATGCGTACAGTGTAAATATTTCGCGCACATAAATCACACGTATTTATCGTATGTGAATTCAACTGGTTTTGGGTAAGTAGTCATATATGAACCGATAGAACACAGTATTAGGCAACATCAACTCTATTGCTGTCAGCATAGCCTTCGGCAGAGTGTTCAGGTGGCGTCACTCTGTTAAGGGCTGTCGTGCCTTTTGGAGCAACCATGCTGTTGTGCGTGCCCGTTTCGTTCTATCATTTGCCCAGAGAACCTACTCTTGTAAATGCAAGATACTTAACTGGCATTCGAGCGATGAGGGTGTAAAGAACGCTTACCAGAAGGCGTTGGTGAACAAGTTGCCCAGTTCGAGTCAGGTGAGAGATCTGTAGTGAGATCACCTTCGACGTCCCTAAAATCCTAAACTCCCTTTGGCGTGATAGTTGCCTTGTCAGTACCACCGCGTCAGTTCACAATACCTCGCGAATGTAAATTTACTACAAACCACTAACATCAAGGTTAGTGTGTTG